>PVJS01062338.1:0-10764 GCA_004027185.1 Glis glis | reverse complement strand
CTTTAATAAATATGGCTCAGTGAGTACAGTGTTCTTCTCCAAATTATCAACTGTGCCCTATAAGTAAAACAGACGAATCTTGCCCAGAAAGTCAAACTCATAACAATGTAACTTTGGCCCATAACATTCCCGCACTCTTGCTCTGTAGCCATAACTCCAGTTCTCATCATAAAAAAACCAGGTCTAGCAGCCACCCACGGCATTATGCCAAATGAGATGTATGCTCTGACGATTTGCACTGTTACGTCTAGCAGCCGCCCACAACATTATGCCAAACGTCACGTATGCTCTGACGATTATCTGCTCTCATAGTTTTGCACTGTTATTTTTTAAAAAAACATTAAGATTGTATAAACCACAAGCATAAACAATCAGCTGATGATGTATTTTGTTTCCCTAATCATTGTGTATAAAATCCTTGCCTAAAACTTTGCAAAATACACTCAGATGCAACCTCCTTGAGTTGTGTCTGTTTGTCACTCATCGCCGACTCCTTGCCCACCTTCCCGAGACCCCTGTCACGTCGGTTTCAATGCTCTCCGGCTGAGCTGGTCCGTCGCAATTTTTAATACTCAAAATTGAAGATAATTCATAATGCAGAGTCCTGCATTACAAGAAATGCCCTTTAAAAGATGTCCTTCAGGTTGAAAGGAAGTAGGAAATGGTGCCAGATGGCAACTCAGGTTGATAGGAAGAAATGATGATCATCGAAATTGTAAATCTGAGCCGGGTGTGATGGCACACACATGTAATCCCAGTACTTTGGAGGCTAAGACATGAGTATCATAGGTTTGAAACTAGCCTCAGCAATTTAGTGGACTCTGTAGCAAACATAAACACACACACACACACACACACACACACACACACTCCTATGCATGTGTATGAGTATTCACTTTTAATTTTTTTCAAAAGATTTGTGACAGCAGGCATGGTGCCACAAACCTGTAATCCTAGTACTTGGGAGGCTGAGGCAGGAGGATCACAGGTTTACAACCAGTCTCAGGACTTTAACAAGGCCCTCCACAACTTAGTGAGACTCTGTTTCAAAAATAAAAAAATAATAAAATAAAATAGGGCTGGGGGTGTAGCTCAGAGGCAGGATGCTCATAGGTTCAATCCCAGGTATCAAAAAAAAAAATTGTGACTAAAGCAAAAATTATAACCTAATTTTTGAGGTAACTGAAGTATTTTGAGGTTGATAACATATCAATCTATTATATTAGGAAATTAATAATTTAATTTTTATTTTAATTCACTTAATATTTTAGCTTAAAATATTTTGCTGATTTATTTTTTAGCACATTTGATGCTATGATGTTTAGTACATATGAATTTCAAGTGGCTAGCTGCCTATATCTATCTCCAGCAATTGTGTATAGATAGGGTAATTGTTGGCTACCAACATTCCCCATGATTATTTCAGTGAATATACCAAACGGTTTGGAGAAGTTGGATCTTGGCTACTGAAGAGGTTTACCAACTTTTCGTCTGTCTAAATGGCATTCCTTCCCTTATTTGATTTCTTATCAGTATGTTTCAGTGTGTGTCAGTTATTCTATAAAAACTTCCTTGAGCCCACATTTGAGTCTGCCAAGTGCCTCTCTCTCAATCCAAGACACTTCACTGCACTGATAGTCGTTCCCAGACAATGTCTTTTATACTCATATTTGATTCTCCAATACCTAGGATTGTGCCTGACATCATTGCAAATGTTTGTGGCATTACAGAGTAATACCATAATAAATAACATAATAATTCAACTAAACCAAGGTGTAAAAGTCACAGAGCAAGGAGTAAGCACATACCTCATGTATTACACAGTAGGTGCTTTTGGTAGAAAAAATAGAAATGTGGTTTCTAGCCACATTTATGTCCTTCAAGGGCAATTTCAAGGATTACTATAACCCCTATCAATGGTACTAGTGCACAAAGAAATTCCACTGCCTTAAATATTAGGATGTGTGTGTATTCTAAGTAGTAGATTTATAGATGAATTAGATGTAGAATCAAAGAGACAGGAAGATGCATATAGGCATCAACAGAGAGGTAATTGACTATATAAATTTCAGAATGAAGTTTTGATAAGTTGTTTTTATAAAATAATAAGTTTTCTCTTTTTTGTGGTACTAGGGAAGGTACCCAGGGGTTTTCTACCTCTGAGCTACACCCCCAGCCCTATTTTATTTTTTATTTGGAAACAGGGTCTCACTAAGTTGCGGAGGGCCTCACTAAGTTGCTGAGGCTGGCTTTGAAACTGCGATCCTCCGGTCTCAGCCTCCCAAGTACTGGGATTACAAGCATGCGCCACCACGCCCAGCTTAAAATAATAAGTTTTCATATGACTTGTAGAATTTGGAATGATTTTCTTTTTTCTCTAATTTTTACCCATGGTCATGTAACTTTGGAATAATTTTGAAAAATAAAGGAAATCATTTTTAAAAGAAATGTCATTGACAGCTAATGATAGCAGGAAACTCTCTGATTTCCTATGGCCAATCAGAGAATTCAAAATTTCTGACTAACCCTTAGAGTCTCTTATTGTGCCACTGATAAAATTCATGGCAAAATGACAATGTAATTTCTTGACCAAGATTATCTTAATTTCCCCCAGTATTGATTTAAAATGTTTATCTTATTTTAAATGAGACTTGGTATCTCAAAATTTAGAGCTACTATTGATACAATGCATAAAATTCGATTTTTTTTTTTTTTTGCAGAACCGGGGATTGAATCCAGGGGCGTTCTACCTCCGCGCTACACCCCCGGCCCTATTTTTTTATACTTTATTTTGAAACCGGGTCTCAGGAAGTTGCAGAGGGCCTCACTAGGTAGAGAGAGAGAGAGAGACACACAGGGAGAGAGAGAGAGAGAGAGAGAGAGAGAGAGAGAGGTGAGGCTGGCCGGGAACCCGGATCCTCCAGTCTCTGCCTCCCAAAGTACTGGGATTACAAGCGTGCGCCACCATGCCCGGCTTAAAATTCTATTTTTATATTTGATTTTTATCTAAGATCATAAGATTTGTATGAAATAGCCATAATACTTTCAGAAAATATTTTAACGTAGCAAAGTTCTATCGTTAATTATGAGAACCATGATTAGAAAAGGAATTGGAAAAGCCGGGCGTGGTGGTGCACACTTGTAATCCCAGTATTTGGGAGACAGAGACCAGAGGATCCGGGTTCACGGCCAGCCTCAGCTACTTAGTGAGGCCCTCGGCAACTTAGTGAGACCCTGTTTCAAAATAAAGAATAAAATAGGGCTGGGGGTGTAGCTCGGAGGTAGAATGCCCTGGGTTCAATCCCTAGTACCTCAAAAAAAAAAAAAAGAAAAGAAAAGGAATCAGAATCAGAATCCTCCCACATCCCTGCCTCCCAACAAAGTGAACTCCCAATGGTGGAACTATATGTTTCAGAAAAGATAAACTGTTCTAAAAGGTATCTAATGAACAAGATAGTATTCACCTGATGTTTATTTCATTCTATCTCCTCACCACATCAACAAAAATATAGAGACCATTTCAATATGGAAACAATTCCATAGGATAATCCTAGTTCATTATTAGCATAAAAGAGGAAATTATTAGAAAGCATTTCTCTAGCATCTGAGGAGGGTCATTCAAAGTAAACTTATCAAAATTTCCAGTAAAAAGAGGTCATTCTTTTTGATAGCTGAACCCAGTTACATAAGCATCCAGAAGGGTTTTGGAGAGAAGTTGATAGCTTGGGTTAGAGTTGAGGATGGAGAAGGAGGAGAGGGACAAACAGAAATTGATTTTGTTTTTTTTACACAAATATAAATATCCTTTAAAATGATAAAAAGTTAGATACCCAAGTGTAAAAATAGAGATATATTATTAACCATAAGTAATTTAATTGTATCAAATAATCCATTGACAAGGAAATAATAAACTGCACAAAACAATAACTTACAGCATTCATTACAGTTCCCAGCCCATCATAATACATTACTCCTAGCTGGTAAGTTGCTTGATGATCTTTCTCCTTGATTTCTTCAAACTGTTCCAATGCGTCTTCATACCATCCCTATAAACCCCCAGAAAATATTTTTATTATGACCTTAGAGTAATCCCCACCTAAGGTGCCATGAGGCTATTTGTGCCCAAGGATGCACAGTTAGTAAGCAATGCAGCTATACTGAAACCATGGCTCAGGTCATGCTCATAGCCGTTGGGCTATGCCAGTCCAGAGCAACACGTGCATGATGAGTCCTAAACAAATATATTTATTTTTCAGAATAAATGAAGATATCATCAAAGGTAAGAGACTGCTGGGCATAGTGGCGCACGCTTGTAATCCCAGTACTTGGGAAGCTGAGACAGGAGGATCCAGGTTCGTGGCCAGCCTCAGCTACTTAGTGAGGTCCTTCGCAACTTAGTGAGACCGTTTCAAAATAAAGAATAAAAAAAGGGCTGGGGGGTGTAGCCCGGAGGTAGAATGCCCGGGTTCAATCCCCAGTACCGCACACACACAAAAAAGGTAAGAGACAAAGTGTGATATGGGTGAATGGCTGCCTAAATATTCAATGAATCATGAGGGACTGGGGACAGTCCCTTTCCAAACCTTCCCTTTGTGTTTGGGGAAGAATTGAAACTATATTGCTGAAGTTGGGATTGTAGTTTGCATAATTTTTCTTAGGTTCACTTCCCAGGCTATCCCAGAACAATGTGGATAACAGAAAAATTGCTTCCCCACACAGAAAGCTACTTTTATTTATTTACTATCTATCTATCTATCTGTCTGTCTGTCTGTCTGTCTGTCTATCTACCATCTATTTATCCATCTATATATCCTATCTATCTATCTATCTATCTATCTATCTATCTATCTATCTATCTATCTATCTAAATATCATCTATTTGTACTAGGGATTGAACCCAGGGGCATTCTACCTCTGAGCTACACCTCCAGCCCTGGTTTTTTTTTTTTTTTTTTTTTTTGCAGTACTGGGGATTGAACCCAGGGGCATTCTACCTCCAAGCTACACCTCCAGCCCTATTTTTTGTTCTTTATTTTTTGAAACAGGGTTTCACTAGGTTGCAGAGGGCCTCACTAAGTAGATGAGGCTGGCCATGAACCAGGATCCTCTGGTCTCAGCCTCCCAAGTACTGGGATTACAAGTGTGTGCCACAATGCCTGGCTTCCTCCAGCCCTAATTTATATTTTATTTTGAAACAGGGTCTCACTAAGTTATGGAGGGCCTCTTGCTAAATTACTGAGGCTGGCTGCAAACCTGAGATCCTCCTATCTCAGCCTCCCAAGTCCTGGGATTACAGGCATGAGCCATCATGCCTGGCTCATAAAGCTACTTTTAAGTACTTGATAAGTATGAAGGACTTCAGTTGCTATTAGCATGAAAGTATTCTATTATATAATATATTTATAATTTTATATTATATAATTTATTATATAATAAATTTAATATAATATTTATTATATTTTTTGGTACTGGAGATTGAACCTAGAGGTATTCTACCTCCAAGCTACACCCCCAGCCCTATTTTATTTTTATTTTGAAACAGGGTCTCACTAGGTTGATGAGAGTCTCACTACTTGCTGAGGCTATAACTAGGATTACAAGTGTATACCACCATGCCCAGCTGATATTAAATATTTTGAGCAAAAATGTATAAATTGGATTTTTAACTTGCAGATTTTTATACTACAATGGCTTCTGTGATATTATTAGAATGATTTTTATGAAGAATGCTCAAATATTGCCTTAAGCTGGTAGTGATGTGTCATACTTAAAGCCAAAACCATAATCTGTGTAATTTGACAGAATTTCCCTTGTATAACAATGTAAAGAACTACATGAAATTTTGCTATGAGGATATAACAATAGAATTATAGGACATGAAAACAAACAACAAAAAAGATACCTCTTCAAAATATAGTTGCCCTCGTAGGAAATATGCCAAAGCATCCCCCCTCAGTATTCTTTCCTTCAAGAGCTGCAGTGCTTTATCCACCAAATCAGCATGGCTGTAATGATCTGATTTCAAAAAGTAGAAATTTCATTAACCATAAAATATGAATTTTCTTCTTTGAAATAATAAATTATATACAATTTATCATACACTGATAATATTAGTTTCTTTTCTAGTTCTCACTTCTAAATCTCACCACCTTAGCTCAAGGAGAACTCATTACCAAAAAAAACCCCAGCATTATCACAGTATCTAATACTTTACCTTGTAAAATCAAGAAATCCTCATTGATATTCACACTAACCCTGTTTGTTGCCAGGCAGGAGATTTAACAAGGGATCTCTGTGCACGCATTGGTTTTCTTTGGGCAAAGTTATTCCTTGGGCGAATTAAATTCTTAATCTGAACCTTAATTAGAACTAATCAAATGAACTGACCATCCCAGATTGAAGTCTATAGAAAAAAATGGTAATGTTAAATGCCCCTTTCAAGTAAAACATACAGTTATTCTTTTTGATAGAAGTGACATTTGGTTTCTGTTTTCTAGAAGCATAGTCCTGAGACTAGAATCAGAAGCCAGACTAAATTGTGAAACTCCTCCACTTATAATTTGCTACCAGATTAAGTAGCAATTTCACAGATTGTTTCAGGAAAGCTAGAAAGGACAGTACAATTAACCACTTCCTTGAAATCAGTAAGACACATGTTTCTTGTTTATTCTAGTGTACATAATGAAATTTCAGTAAAAATATTTTCCCAAGAAAGATTAAATATACAGATTTGTACCAGTCTTTTCCTTTTTCCATTGAAAGAATATCTGGTGCCTAGCAGCATACTGAGGTATAGGGGAATAGAAAAGATTCTTGGGCAACTTTTCACTGGTCAACTTCATCCTGTTTCCACGGTATGTATTCTGTAAACAAAAATAAAAAATAAGATAGAAATTTCTTCCTCCAGAAAATTGCAAAAAGAGACTCCATTCCCAGTTAGCACCCATTATAAAGAGCACTCTCCCCTCATTGCCTAGCAACAGGACAGCAAACCACCAGCTCCAAGAGATGAACATTCTTTCCTAGGAAACCAGGATGCTCCATAGCTATGAGACAGAACCATCCTTCATGTCTTTTTGCACAGCATGGGATTAATGATGGAACCTGTTTGCAAGTCCTATCTGGCTAGGAGTTCACATACTGCAATGAGTCATGTCACCCACCACAATTCCTGCTGCCCATAGATCTAGGTCTTGGGCACTGGTATCTTCCTGTGGCCCTGAAACTGAAGCTCATCAGAGTAATAATACATTTTAAACGAAATCATTTGTGAATTTTACCTGGGAATACACTTTATTTTAGCTGTGTTGTTCAGTTTTATCTTCCTGTCTGGATTGGAATGCCATGTTATAAGATGGATCACAGTTGAATAGTAAATCAGAACCTTCATATAAATTGTAGAGGCCAACTCATGTGGGATGAAGGAGTCCAGGTTGGCCTAGGCTGAGAGTAGTGAGACAGCAAACTCAGTTGTTGCTATGCTTTTTTTGTTTACTCCTTGGCATTCTATGGTTACAGCTTGCTTTCACCAATCAAGAATAAGCTTTCAGTCAGGGCTCTGATTGGTGGTCAAGAGAAGAACTCAAAAGACCCCTAGTGTGACTGGCAAGCTGCATTCATATAATAGGAGGCTACTATTTTTGACAATCAATTGCCTCATTAAATGAGAATGAAATCCAGAAAAGGAGATAATTCAGTATACTAACAACAACAAGAACAATAAAAAGAGTCACTGAAGTATCTTTGTGATTTTGGAAGAGTCATTTAATCTTTTTAGGAGTCAATTTCCTTACTTGTAGTTTGGACTATTATAAATAGTTTGAACTAAAGGATTTTAAAATGTCCCTTTTTAGATGTATAAAATTATTTGAGTATATGATTCCCCAAACCTATGGTTGCAATAATGAATGTAAAATCCTCCATGGCTTTAGGGTGGAGTAATATTAGATAAGGTTTTTAGAAGGAAAACAATCTAAATAGTGTGTTTCAGACAGCGTGCGCTATCAGTGATGACTCAGAAACTGGATGCAGAGCTTTCATTTTCATTGAAAACATTAATCCAGTATACTACTATATCCAAAAAGGTTAAGAAAAAATTGGCATATTTAGTAAGGGCATCGGAAATAAAACAAATGAGAAAACAGCACCTTATCTTGTTTACACTCATGTTGCCCTCTGTGGATACAAGGCTGAACATGCTTTTGTTTGTTTTTCTGTAGCTTAAGAGAAGTGTTGGAGAGGGTCTGGAAATAAAAACAAAGATTGATTGAGCACTTACTAAATTTCAGATATTGTTCTTTGTTCTAAGTGCTTGACAGGTAGTCACTTTTTTTTTTTTGGTGGTACTGAGGATTGAGCCTAGGGTCATTCTACCTCAAAGTTACACCGCAGCCAGATTTTTAAAAAAATTAATTAATTATTAATATTTATTTATTGTGGTACTGGGGATTGAATCCAGGGAATTTCTACTTCTGAGCTACACTTCCAGCCCTATTTTATTTTTTGTTTTGAAACCAGGTCTCCCTAGGTTACTGAGAGTCTCCCTACATTGCTGAGTCTGGCCTGGAACCTGCTATCCTCCTGTCTCAGCCTCCCAAGTACTGGGATTATAAGCGTGTGCTACCACGCCCAGTTCAGGCACTTACTTTTACAAAATTTTATGAAATAGGGACTATTATGAGACCCATTTAACATATGAGGAAACTGGGGCATGATGAGGAAGTTAAGTCACTTACGGAATGGAGCAGGGCTAGTGGGTGGAACCACTGGAATGCCCTGGCATCTGTGCTCTGTTTATTATTCTATTCTGCCTCTCCAAAAGAAGCAAAACTAATATGGGGTTCCTTTTTAACATGGCAGGACTCCTGTAAGAGGATAGCCTGAAATTTAGTACTTTTTTTTTTTAATGGTACTGGGGATTGAACCCAGGGGCATTCTACCTCTGAGCTACACCCCCAGATCTATTTTATTTTTTATTTTGAAACAGGGTCTCACTAAGTTGCAGAGGGCCTCACTAAGTAGCTAAAGCTGGCCGTGAACCTGTGATCTTCCTGTCTCATCCTCTCAAGTACTGGGATTACAGGCATGCACCACCACACCTGGCTAATTTAGTACTTTTTAATATGAGAAAAAGAGAACTAAGAGTAGATTGAAAAAAAGCAAGAGTATGTGTTTATTTCTGCCAAGCCTTGGGATTAGTTATAAAACTATCATTTGAAGCTTGACAACTGTTTGCATAATGTGGTGTAAATTTAGAAAATTCTAGAATAGAAACTGACGACATTAATTGATAATATAGAATTGGAAAGGAATTTGAGAATTTGAAAGGGAGGGCTGGTGTAGTGGATGCTGAGGGTGCCCTTCTCAGATCCTCTTTATGAGTTAGGGCCCTTATCCCCAGCTGCTGGGAATGTTCATTGAAAATTACTCACTGTTGTCTCCTTGTTGTAGCTTTGTTCCCATTCAACTTCATCCCTAGTCAAACATGAGCCCCTCACTCCAGGACACTGTGTTTCCTGCTTCTTGCAGACAGACCACTTAACAGGTCACTCCCCCATGAAAAGAGGCAATCTGTGTTGAGCATCTTTGCACATTCTTTCTGGGTGTTATAGTTTGGATCTGAAATGTCCCCCCAAAGCTTGTGTGTTGAGGCTTGGTCCTCAGGGCAGGGATGTCCAGTGGTGGAGCCTTTGGAAGGTAATTGGATCATGAGGGCTCTGACCTTGTGGATGGATTAATCCATTTATAGATTCATAACTTAATGGGGCTTAGGGCAAGGGGCTTTGTAATATAAGCCAGCTCTCTTTCTTTGCTTCATGGTCACCATGAGGTGAGCTGTTCTGCTCCACCACGTGGTACCCACTATGATGTTCCACCTCACCACAGCCCCATAGCACTGGGGCCAAGCAACCCTGGACCGGAACTTCTGAAACCATGACCCTAAACAAAACTTTTCTCCTTTAAGTTGATTTCTTTCAGGTGTTTTTCATAGTGACTGAAAGCTGACTAACACTGGGTGTGTCAAGAATGTAAGACACTGTGTGCTTCTACATGGGCCATTCTCAGGGTCATGCTTGCAGTAAGTAACCTTGAAGGATAAGTAATATATGCCTACAAACAAAGAGCAGGCTCACTTTTCTAAAAAGCAGTGAATCCCTCAAGCTTGGTTCTCCTCTCTTACAATGCTGTCTACTGGGTGTGCAGGCATCCATTGTGGGCCCTTCAAATTACCTCTGTGGGAATTGGGGGAATGGGGAACTGGCTCAAATATCATGCTGATACTCTGGCTACCACTTCTGTCATTAATAAGTCACTTGTCTTTGACATAGCCATTTCATGTCATCGCCAGTATTCATGAAATACATTAGTAATGCTCAGATATTTTTCTGGAAGCATAATCTATACATATATAATGGAAAATTAGAAAAATAATTATATCAAAATCCAAAAGAAAATTTTAGATCACACTGTGGCTTTCCATTTCCTCCCTCCCTCCCCACCTCTTTCTTTCATTCTTTCTTTCTTGCTTGGTAGGCCAATTTGTTTATTTAAAATAAAAGTGCTTGGCCGGGCGTGGTGGCGCACGCTTGTAATCCCAGTACTTTGGGAGGTGGAGACCGGAGGATCCGGGTTCGCGGCCAGCCTCAGCGCGCATGCGCGTGCGATCAATATCTCTCTCTCTCTCTCTCTCTCTCTCTCTCTCTCTCTCTCTCTACCTGGCGAGGCCCTCCGCAACTTCGTGAGACCCGGTTTCAAAAATAAAGC
>PVJS01062337.1:0-10762 GCA_004027185.1 Glis glis | reverse complement strand
AGGCTGGCTGCGAACCCAGATCCTCCGGTCTCCGCCTCCCAAAGTACTGGGATTACAAGCGTGCGCCACCACGCCCGGCCCACACTATTTCTTATTTGTTTGTCTTAGACCCCTAAGTTGGCTATAAACTCCCTAGAGGAAGGAATTACATGTTCTTCCTCTTCTACATTCCCCTCAGCACTCTGGCTTTATAAACTTTTCTATATTCTGCCTTATGTTTCTTCTTTCTCTTCCTATGTATTGATTGATAGGAAGAAAACGCAACCCAGACAGAGTGCTAGAAGCCAGCCTAGAATTCTACAATATGTCATGGACAATCTATATGTGGATAATTGAGGAGATACTATTTTTAGTCAAATGTTCTTTCTACTAGCCCCTATATATCATCAGCTCTTAACATCATATAAAGTCATCTTCTGTATTGCTACAGTCCTTATAATTATCCTTTTAATGGTTGCAAAATAGCTCATTGAGCAGCCATGCACTAATATTCTATTATTGTGCTTTCAGATATTCTCCAATTTTCCCTATTACTGAGATAAAAATATTTGTGCAAATATATTTGTGTAAAGAGTTTTTAAAGGTTTGTTACCTATTCCATTGGTCCTGGTCAAAAGTCATCTCCTTGAATACTTCTAACCACCCTATAGAATTAACCTCTTATTTGTTCCCTTAGGATTTGAAGCAGGCATTTTGTATTATAACATGAGCACTTGAGTATTGCTTGTCTTAGGTCTATTAAGTATTCCCTTATTCTTCCTAATCATCTTCCTTCCTAATGATCTTTAAAGCTAACTTTGAATGCTCATGTTTTAGGATTTAGTGAAATGATGGAGTGAGTGTATTTGCTATCTAAATAGTCCCACCCTGCTTATCTTACCTTTGTAAGGCTATGGGTTGGAACCAATTCTTGTGGTTTAGAATGCAAGTGGTTTTATATTAGGAGCTTCTGGACTTAGACCAGTGGTTATTTATTATTTTTTGGTGCAGTGGTCTTAAAGTGTGGCCCCTAGACAAGCAATATGAGTATCACCATGGAACTTGTTGGAAATACCCACAACAACAAAGTACTAAATCAATAACTCTGGGGCTGGTGCCCCAAAATAAGCTTATTAAAACACTTATTAAGCTGGGTGTGGTGGCGCACGCTTGTAATCCCAGTACTTGGGAGGCTGAGACAGGAGGATCGCAGGTTCACGGCTAGCCTAAGCTACTTAGTGAGGCCCTCCGCAACTTAGTGAGACCCTGTTTCAAAATAAAGAACAAAAAATAAGGCCAGGAGTATAGCTCACGGTAGAATGCCCCTGTGTTCAATTCCCAGTACCGCAAAAAAAAAAAAAAACACAAAACACTTATTAAAGTCCTTCACATTCTTCTGATGCACATTCCAATTTGGGCACCACTAGATTAGAGGTGGATACCCAATAATGATGACCCTGTGCTAACTCAAAGCATGTCATGGAAATAGTTCAAGGGCTTGGAGTCAGAGGACTATATCCAAAGTTCAGATTTTTCTTTCATCAGCTGAGAATCCTTGGACCATCATTTCACATCTTCAAGTTTCCATTTCCTCATCTGTTCAAGGAGGCTGATGGTAACACCTACCTCATAGGGATATTGCGATGATCAATGGAAATAATGTATGTGAAAGTTCTTTGTAGACCATAATGGGCTCTAAACACAATTTCTATTTCCTTTTTCAAATTTGGGACCAATGCCTCTATCAAGCTGATTCCAACCCAGAGTCACCTTGTCCTTATAGAATACGAGCAGCCCACACCACATCTTAGAGTCTCTAGCTCCTCTTCCAAAATCCAGTGGCTCAGGAAGCAGGAGAAAAACCAAGACTGGGATAGACTGAAAGTCATTTTTATTCTTTGAAAGACCTGTGGTGGTAACCATCTTGAACCTAATTATTTCTGCAGGGCTGAGCTTCTCTAATAAACTGATAGGCTGGGCCTTCAGAAAATTTGTTTTCTTTTGTTGTTTAGGGAAGGCGAATGAGAAGATAGCTTGATGCTGGCACCTAGCATTGGGAAGAAAACCAACTAGCCTTATGGACTCTGGTTCATAGGCGGAGCTGGCAGGTTAATCAAGGGGATCTGAGATATACTGGGACATAAGTGGAGGTGTTTCAGAGAAATGAGGAGAGATGGGCTCCCCAAACTTGTATGTAACAAAGTGTGATTTGGATTCTCTGAGCACTCTAGGGAATCCGGGCATGCTTTGGGACATAGATAGTTTATAGCTATGGGATACCTGCAAATAGCTCTCTTACTCACAGAGGGAACTGGTGACAGTGGCAGTGGGTAGTTGCTGTAGGCAAATAGCTTTAAGAGCAGTGGATGTTGCTTGCCAGCAGGGGCATTTCCAAATCTTTATAAGCCCTAGGCTTTTGGAGGCCCCACCCCTCATCATATCAAATGTAATAACATGCACCCACAGCATACGTGAAATGGAATTCTCTTTCTGTACAAAAGTAGAAAGGATCTTAAAAATGCTCCTTTGAAATTGTTTGGCTATAACTAACTCCTTTAATTTGCAATTGGCCATGATTTCTAAGTAATCATAGTGCATACTTGGGAATTCTTGTGAAGTGAGAAAATACAACCCACAAATTGTTTTCAAATGTAACACAACTTTTTATGAATATTAAAAGTAACACTGATTGAAGTTTGCATACATTAAACATTTATTTCCACACTGCAGTTTTTAAATACACATTTCAGAGCCAACAAGGATAAAATGACCCTAATTATGGAATTGGATACCTAAACTGTGTGAGCCCTGGTGGCGAACACATGTTAGACATCCCAAGGACTCCCAGAAATACTTGGGAGAAGTTTTCAGGGGCCCGAGGTCTTGCATTATGCAGGTGTGGGCAACTGCTGAGATGCCTTGTTTTATTTATTACCATTAGTCAACCCCTATAGGCAGGTGAGACTGAGAAAAACTCAAGCTACAGATGTGCAGTGGAGAGGCCCAAAATAAACTCAGATAGTGGAAAAACCAAAACAGATTGTGACTTCTTGTCGAGGACTATGATGGATTCTTGCTCTTTGTCTTGATCAGATCAGCTTCTTCAGGGAGGATTCCGTGCTAAAGTTTCTTAACTAGGAACCTGGGAGTCATCCTTGACTTTTTATTTTCCCTTAAACTGTATGTCTAATCACTCATTACATTCTCTGGATTTTATCTCTGAGACATCCCAAATCCATTAACTTCTTTCTATCTCTCCTGCCAACGTTCTGATCCAAGATCCCATCATTTCTCTCCTGGACTATTGCAACAGCTCCCCAGCTTCTTATCCCTGTTTTCACATTTGCATATGTACTCATCTATGCAAATAGAAATATGAATTCATGGTATCTCCTCTCAGTCTTCCGTGTAGCATTCACAGTTATCTCTTGAAATTGTGAGTGAAGCCGGGTGTGGTGGTACATGCCTGTAATCCCAGTACTTGGGAGGCTGAGACAGGAGGATCACAGGTTAGAGGCCAGCTTCTGCAACTTAACTAGACTCTCAGCAACTTGGTGAGACCCTGTCTCAAAATAAAAACTAAAATGGGGCCAGGGGTGTAGCTCAGAGGTAGAATGGCCCTGGCTTCAGTTCCCAGAAAAGAAAGAAAGAAAGAAAACAACTATAAGTAAAGTAATGCCATGTTCTTCTTAAAGTCCTTCCAATGGCTTCCCATATCTCTTGGAGTAAAATCGAAAAAATCTTCTGTATAATCTGCCCCCTGCCTATCTCACTAGCTTCCTGCCCTGCCACTCTCCCTGGGGTCCACTCTTCTCTACCTGCACTAATCTTCTCTCAACCCATCAAACTACTTCTTACTACAAGGCCTTTGCACATGACTTTTTCTCTGTTCGGACTAGTCAACCTCCCATTTTACCCATGCCTGACTTACAGTTTGTGTCTTATTACAACCATCATTCTCTTCAGTGAGTCCTTCCTTGATCATATTCTTTAAGGTAACTTCCGCATTATTCTCTTAATACCTTGTTTCCTTTATAGGACTTATTATTAATTATAAAAATTTTATTTATATGTTTGATCTTTTTTCCTTAGTAACCTAATGAGAATAAGGACCATAATTTTTTGTTCATTCTTGCTCACATAATAGTTGCTCAATATATAGTTGTTGAATGAATTAATAAAACATTTTGTGTTAAGCTTGTTTACCAGTGATTTTTATGTATAAGTCTTAGCTCCATGCTCTACCTTAGAATGCAACCAGCAAATGCTGACCCAGGAAATATATGAGGTAGTCAAGAAAGAAATAGTAATCTTCTTGGAAGTCAGTTGGCTTCTAAATAGAGTGGATGATTAGGTCTCCATCAAGTGACTTGGTGAGTAGCTCATAGCACAGTTTTGCCTAATTCTTATGCTGTGGGGAGGAGAGCAGAATGGGAAGTTTTTAGATCTCAAATAGGGCATCATCCCCATGGGAAGATTAGACATCTACCTACATACCGGTGTGGGAGAAATGAAGGCTATCTCCCTACTCATTTGTTCAACCCTCATTCTGTCTTGAGTTGCCAGCTTGTATCTGATATTGTCTGATTTAGAAGTAGAAAATGAACACAATTGTTCTTGTGTTTGGAAATTCAATAATTAATGACTGTATCCATTTCTCCTCATGGAAACCCAAACCACAGAATATTTGAGCTAGTGGGACACCTTGGGATTCCTAGTTCACCCCCTTTTATGTTTCAATGAAGAAACCGAGATCCAGAGGGATTACTGGGATTACAGGCATGTGCCACCATGCCTGGCTGAGAATTAAAATTTATGTTCATCCTTTAACTCTATCAACCTTTGGTCTGTTTTCTTCCTTTATACCTATAAGCAGAGTCTTGCACTTTCTCAAGACAAGATTTCCCTAACCTAGGAATTAATAACTGCAGGAAGTAGCTAGGGATGGGGGAATAAAAGATCTACTCTCTGAAAAACTGGTGTTTTGACGTTTGAGGAGGGACATGGTTTTATGCATGTCCAGACCTCTGAAGAAGGGGATACAAATTGAGGGCTGCTAGGACCACTGAAAGATAGGACTCATCAGTAGCAGGATGGCCCAGGGAGTACAGCCTCACTGATGAGGGACCTCATATTGTGATTGTCAAGAGAGCATGGCTTAGTTGCTGCTTTGAGGAAGTACAGTAAGGCTGGTGCTGGGAGTGAAGCAAGAAGATACTGGATACGCCAATAGGAAATGGAAAAAAAAGGAAGGAAGCCCCTTCCTACTTTCTATTTTCATCTCTCTCTTGTTGCCTCCCATGAACAGAACCTAACTGGAAGTCAGTTGGAAAGGGTGTCTTGGAAAAGTGGTTTGAAGAGTCCATTAGAAATCAGCATGTAAGAGTGGCATTGAAGCTTTGACAATAGGTAAATGGTTGGTATAGCAGTGAAGAAGGACCAATTAAATCTGAATGAGGGTGGTAATGATGCGAAGCTAAAGAGTAGAATGTTCCTCCTTCTACTGTGTTGAAATCTTTCAGTCTGAAGTTTCTAGCTATTGGTCTAGTTCTATCCTGGAAGAGGCAACATTAGAAATCAGTATTGTCAGATGAATAGAACTTTAAAAGGTTGGGAAAAGGAGAGGTTGGAGTTAAAATGAGATGAGAAAACATTTTGGGTAAGAGAACAGGAAGAAAAAAGCACAGAGGTCGGCAAGTACAGAGAAAAGGCTTGGAGTTCTTTAAAAAAATTTTATGGTACTGGAGATTGAACCTAGGGTGCTACAGCACCCTACCACTGAGGTACATCCTCTGCCCTCCTTTTTTCAGTTTTTTTCTTGGTACTGGGGATTGAACCCAGGGTCACTCTACTTCTTCACTATACCCCCAGCCCTTTTTATTTTTATTTTTGGAACAGGGTCTCACTAAGTTGCTGAGAGTCTCACTAAGTTGCTGAGGTTGCTCTTGAAGCTATGATCATCCTGTCTTAGCTTCCCAAGTACTGGGAATACAGATGTGCACCACCCACGCCTGACTTTCATTTTATTTTGAAACAGGGTCTTGCTAAATTGCCCTAGCTGGCCTTAAACTAGAAATCCTCCTGACAGCCTCCCAAGTAGTTGGGATTATAAGCATGCACCAGAACACCCAGTATGGCTTCAAGTTCTATATGACTGTAGGGTAGTGTGCAAAGCACAGTGAAGTGGGTGATGGAGGCTGGAAAAATGTGTAGGACCAGGTTACTGAGTACTTCTGTCAAGTGAGTTTAAGGTGTTTGGATTTCACTTTTTTTGGCAATAGAGAACTATTGAAAAGCTATAAGTAGAGGAGGAAAAAGGGCCTATTTTCTGTTTCAGTATGATTACTTTGGTGGCAGTGTGCAGAACTGGTGATACATTCTAGGGAGAAAGATTAGAAGCATGGCATGCTTGTAATCTTAGTACTTGAGGGTCTGAGACCAGAGGATCACATATTCAAAGCCATCCTCAGCAACTTAGTGAGAGCCTCAGCAACTTAGTGAGACCTTGTTTCAAACTAAAAAATAAAAAGGATTGGGGGTGTTGCTTCGAGGTAGAACATGCCTGGGTTCATTCCCCAGTACAAGAAAAGAAAGAAAGAAAGAAAGAAAGAAAGAAAGAAAGAAAGAGAGAGAGAGAGAGAGAGAGAAAGAAAGAGAGAAAGAAAGAGAGAGAAAGGAAGGAAGGAAGGAAGGAAAGAAAGAAAGAAGAAAGAAAGAAAGAAAGGAAAGAAAGAAAGAAAGAAAGAAGAAAGAAAGAAAGAAAGAAAGAAAGAAAGAAAGAAAGAAAGAAAGAAAGAAAAGAGAAAGATTAGAAGTATTTGGATTGTTTCAGAGTCTATTGCAATAGAGGGAGAAGAGAAGGTGAAGATCTCCATTGGAACAGTGACAGTGATGTGAAAAAAAAAAAGGAAAGGAGGGCTGTGACCACTACTGTGAAAAAGCTAAGAAGGGTTTGTAACTACCTTATGATGGCCTCGCTTTTGTGTAGCTGCTTCCCTTCCCATAGCTAAGGGCAGAAGCTAAAAAGCTAAAGGGTAAAATGTTCTTCCCTCTGCTGTGCTGAAATTTTTCACTGTGAAGTTTCTAGATCTTGGTCCTAGTTCTAGCCTTTAGACTTCAAAGTATAGACATGTTCTTTTTGCATGCTAGCTCTTCATAAACTTTATGATTTTCTGATGTGGCCAGGAAGGAGTGTAGTGTTTAATAGTCTCAGGTCTCTTGATACCATTGATACTGTTTTTTAACATTTTATTTTGAATTAATTATAGATTTATAGGAAGTTGTAAAAATAGAGAGGTACATAGTACCTCTAATGGTTACTTTTATAACTATACTACAATATCAAAACCAGGAAACTGAAATTGGTACAATGTATATTTATATATATATTTCTCCACTATTTTATTATATGTAGATTCCTGTAACCACCACTGCAATCAACATAGAGAGCTGTCCTGTGACCATGAAGATCTTTTTATGCTCCCCCTTTATTGTCACATATTCCCCTACCCCTACCATTATGATTTGGGTCTGGAGTAACCCCCCAAAAACTCATGTGTTGAAGGCATTGGTCCCCAGTGCAGCAAGGTTCAGAGGTGAGGCATGACTGGAGCAGGTGGGTCATTTGGGGTGTGGCCTTGAGTACTATATATGTTCCTGGTCCTCTCCTATCACTCTCTGCTTCTGGCCACCATGACTGAGAGTGGCTTTTCTCCACCACATGCTCTGCTGCCGTGGCCTCTCCCCTGGAGCCAGCTAACCATGGACTGAAACTCTGATAAAACTGTGAGCCAAATAAACCTTTCCTCCTCTAAGTTGTGCTTGTCAGTTATTTTGGACACAGTGATGGAAAAGCTGACTAAAATACTGACCATTCCTAAATCCTGCAAACCACCAATCTATTATTTATCTCTATATCTCTATACATGTGTCATTTCAAGAATAATCTATAAATGGAATCATATAGGAAGTAACTTTTTGAGGTTGCTCTTTTTACTCAGCATAGGACCCTTGAGATTTGTCTCAGTTCAGGCTGCTATAATAAAATACCTTAGACTGGGTAGGTTATAAAGAACAGAAATTGAATTCTCACTGTTCTCAAGGCTGGAAAGTCCAAGATCAAGGTGGCATTAGATTCAGTGTCTGTTGAGAGCTTGCTCTCTGTCTCTTGGATCTTGCCTTCTTTCCATGTTCTCACATGGTGAAAGGTGTGAACAAGTTCTTCATGCCCCTTTTATAATGACACTAGTTCTCTTAGGCTCTTGAAGGCAGAGTACCCAGAACCTAATCATCTCCCCAAGCTCTCATGACTTAATAATCTCAATCATGTTCATCTTGACCAAATCATCTCTTGCCTCTTAATACTACCACATTGGGGACTAGGTTTAACATATGAATTTTGGGTACTCAAATATTCATATCATAGCAAGTTCCAACCATGTGGTTGAATCTATCAATGGCTAGTTCTTTTTATTGCTGAGTGGTACTTTAAGGTACAGATGTCACAAAATTTGTTTAGCCATTCACCTATTAGGGAGATTTGTTTGTGTCTACTATTGGCTATTATGAATAAAGCTGCTATAGGTTTTTCTGTGGACATAAGTTTTCATTTCTGTGGTTCAATTCCTCTACTATGCACACAGTGTTGATTATTTTAGCCATATAATATGTCTTAAAATCAGGTAGAGTGATTCCTCCTACTTCAGTTCTTCTTTTTCAAACTTGAATTAGCTATTTCTAGTTCTTCTGCCTTTCCATATTTATTTTATTTATTTATTTATTTTTATTTTTTTGCAGTACTGGGGATTGAACCCAGGGACATTCTACCTCCGAGCTACATCCCCAGCCCTATTTTTTATTCTTTATTTTGAAACAGGGTCTTGCTAAGTTGTGGAGGGCCTCACTAAGTAGCTGAGGCTGGATGCAAACCCAGATCCATCAGTCTCAGCCTCCCAAGTACTGGGATTACAAGTATGTACCACCACGCCTGGCTTCCATATTAATTTTAGAACAAGCCTTCCCATGTCCATAAATAGACTTGCTGGGATTTATTAGGGATTACATTAAACCTGTGTATCATTTGGAAAGAAATAATGTTTTTACTATGCTGATTCTTCTAACTCATGAACATGGTATGTCTCTCTATGTATTTAGATCTTTAATTCTTTCTTTAATGTTTTATAGTTTTCAGTATCCAAATCCATACATGTTTTGTTAGTATTGTACCTATGTATTTTTTCTTTTTTTTATTGGTGCATTGTAATCATACATCTTGATGGGTTTCAGGGTGGTAGAAGTATACATGCACACATCGGTTTATTAGCCCTCCCACACTTCCCACCCCCATTCCCTTCCCCTTCCCTCCTTCGCTCAGCATAGTAGCTGACTTTGATAAATTTGTGTATGTACATCCTGAGCATTAGAGTATTTCCCTCTTCCCCCTCCCATCTCCCTCAGTTAGGTCACCTTCTTTACTCATCTTAAGGTTTTCTCCGTATTTGTCTGGAGTCCCTCCTATGCCCTATTCTCCCTAGCTTCCGCGTATTAGGGAGAGAATCTGACTTTTCACTTCTTGTGATGGACTAATCTCACTAAGCATAATGTTCTCTAATTCAATCCATTTCCCTGCAAATGACATAATTTTGTTCTTCTTGATGGCTATGTAAAATTCCATTGTGTACATATCCCACAATTTTGTAATCCATTCATCTGTTGATGGACATCTTGGCTGGTTCCATAGTTAAGCAATTGTGAATTGTGTAGCTATAAAATAGATATGCATGCATTAGTCTGGTAATTTGGTTTCCATTCTTTTGGGTAGATGCCTAGAAGTGGTATAGCTGGGTGATATGGTAGGTTCATTCCCAGTCTTCTAAGGATCCTCCACACTGTCATCCAAAGTGGTTGCACTAATTTGCAATCCTACCAACAGTGTATTAGAGTTCCTACTTCTCCACATCCTCGCCAGCATTTGTTGTTGTTTGTGTTTTTAATGATTGCCATTCAAATTGGGGTTAGGTGAAATCTCAGGGTAGTTTTGATTTGCATCTCTCTGATTGCTAATGATGTTGAACATTTTTTCATACATTTCTTGGTAATTTGTATTGCTTCTTTTGTGAAGTGCCTATTTAGTTCACCTGCCCATTTTTTGATTGAGTTGTTTGTGTTTTTAACAGTGAGTTTCTTGAGTTCTCTGTATATTCTAGATATTAGTCCTCTATCTGAGGAGTAGCTGGCAAAAATCTTCTCCCATTCTGTCAGCTCTCTGTTGAGGTTCTTGATAGTCTCCTTTGCTGTGCAGAAGTTCTTCAGTTTAATGCAATCCCATGTATTGATCCTCTTTTTAATGTCTTAATGTCTTGTCCTTTTAGGGTCTTGTTAAGGAAGTTTTTGCCTGTACCTGTGTTGAAGAGTTGGACCTATGTCCTCTTCAAGTAGCTTCAAGGTCTCTGGTCTAATTTCCAGGTCTTTGATCCATCTTGAATTGACTCTTGTGCAGGGTGAGAAAGTGGGGTTTATTTCCATTTATGTGCATGTGGATAACCAGTTTTGCCAACACCATTTGGTGAAGAGGCTATCTTTTCTCCAATGTATTTTTGGTCCCTTTGTCAAAAATCAATGGTCTGTAAATGTGTGGATTTGTTTCTGAGCTTTCTATTCTGCTCCTTTTGTCTGTGTGTCTGCTTTTGTGCCAATACCATGCTGGTTTTATTACTATGGCTCTGTAGTCTAGTTTAAAGTCAGGTGTTGTGATGCCTCCTGCATGGTTCTTGTTGCTGGGAAC
>PVJS01062336.1:0-10763 GCA_004027185.1 Glis glis | reverse complement strand
TATACTTTATTTTGAAACCGGGTCTCACAAAGTTGCGGAGGGCCTCACTAAGTAGAGAGAGAGAGAGAGAGAGAGAGAGAGATGAGGCTGGCTGCGAACCCGGATCCTCCGGTCTCCGCCTCCCAAAGTACTGGGATTACAAGCGTGCGCCACCACGCCCGGCGGTTATTTGCTTTTTAGTGTTGAGATTTTTTTTTAAGTTCTTTGTATGTTCTACTTATTAGTCTGCTATCAGAGGAATAACTGGCAAAGATTTTCTCCCATCTGTAGACTCTCTCTTCAGATTCTTGATAGTTTCCTTTACTACGCAGAAGCTTTTAAATTTGATGCCATCCCATTTATTGATTCTTGGTTTTATTTCCTGAGCTTTGGGGGTTTTAATGAGGAAGTCTCTACCAGAGCCTATATGTTGGAGAGTTATTCCTATATTTTCTTCTAATAATTGCAAAGTTTCTGTTCTAATTTCTAGGTCTTTGATCCATCTTGAGTTGACTTTTGTGCAGGGTGAGAGATAGGGGTCTAATTTCATTCTTTTACATATAGCTATCCAGTTTTCCCAGCACCATTTGTTTAAAAAAAAAAAACACTGTCTTTTAGCCGGGTGTGGTGGTGCACACTTGTAATCCTAGCTCTCAGCAACCTAGTGAGACCCTGTTTCCAAATAAGAAATAAAATCGGTCTGGGGATGTAGCTTGGAGGTAGAATGCCTCTGGGTTCAATTCCCAGCACCACACACACACACACACACACACACACACACACACACACACAACAACAACTGTCTTTTCTCCAGTGTGTGTTTTTGGCTCCTTTGTCAAAAATCAATTGGCTTAAGTGTGAGGATTTGTTTCTGTATCTTCTATTCTGTTCCACTGGTCTATGGTCTGTTTTGTGCTGGTTTTTGTTACTAAAATTAAACTCTTGATTTTCACCCTAGCCTCCACAAACCTGCTTTTCTTCCAGCCATTTCCCCAGAATAAATGTCACCCATATGCTCAAATCAGAAACCTTAAAGTCTTAAGACTTTCCCCTCCTCTTCCTTGTACTCTACAACCAACTTGTCACCAAGACCTGTTGGAAGTAACTACAAAATATATTTCTAATCTGTCTACTTTGCCCCATATCACCTGCCACTTGCCTATATCAGCCCACAGCATCTTGCATGTGAGCTGATACAAGGGTCTTCTGATTTGCCTTCCTGTTTTCATACCCACTAATCCATTCTTTATATAATAGTCATAGTGGTACAAAAATATAAATTAGATTATGTCCCTCCCCTGATTAAAATAGTATTAGCCTTTCCAGCCAGGGATGGTAGCTTGTAATCCCAGTACTTGGGAGGCTGAGACAGGAGGATCACAGGTTTAAGGCCAGCCTCAGTAATTTAGAGAGACCCTGTTTCAAAATAGAAAATAAACAAATAGGAGCGAGGGGTATAGCTTGGGAATAGAAGGCCCCTGGTTTCAATCCCCAGTACTCTCCACCCCCAAAAAAGTTTTAGTCTTTCCTTGCATTTAAAATAAAAAATGCAATCTCCTAACTGCCTTCTTTTTCAACCTCATCTGACTGAATTCACTCTCCACTCAATCTACTCTAAACACAGTAGTCTTCTTTCAGGTTCTCAGGAATCCCTGGTTCTTTTTAATCCCAGGACCTTCATCCAGAATACCTACCTGTTCTTTCATTTGCTCTTTTTTTTTTTTTTTTGGTAGTAGGGAGTTCTACCTCTGAGCTACACTCCCCCCACCCCCAGCCCTGTTTTATTTTTTATTTGGAAAGAGGGTCTCACCAAGTTGTTGAGGGCCTTGCTAAGTTGCTGAGGCTAGTCTCAAACCTGCAATCCTCCTGTCTCAGTTTCCCAAGTACTGGGACTACAGGCATACCACCATGCCCAGCTCATTTGTTCCTTACCTGGCTATCTCCTACTTATCCTTTGGGTCTCAGTTTCAACGTCACTTCCTCTAAGAGCCTTTCACTGGACCATCCCCATTCTAAATTAATATATCCCTTATTATTCTCTAATACCTTTTTTCTTTTATAAAAATTATATACTATCAGTTCTTACTAATATTGTTATTTTGATAATAATGTTAGTAACAAAGAGAGAAGAAAATAATAAATGGTTTAAAATAGAAAGAATGAGTTACTGGTACCCATTCAAAATCACCTAAAATACAACATTTGCAGAACATATGGTATGCATTAAATCCTAGGACACGTACCAGCCTGGCTGCAGCAATCACATCATGAATGCTTCGGAGCATTAGATCTTCTACTTGAATGAGCCACTTCTCTACAGCACCCCGTGCTGCAGACGTGGAAATCAGTTCAATCAACTCTACTTGCTCACCTTCAGAGCTATACATGGCCTTAATGTCCAAATTGGGAAGGAACTCCAATTTTGCAATGCCCTCAAAGCATTTTTTCAAGTGAGGCTGAACTCTAAGTGGATCTTTTGTCTCTGACAAAATCTCCAACATTTCATCATTAGATAAGAAGAAAAAACTAGAGAAAAGCATACAAATACAAAAGCTTTAGTGATAATTCATCGCACATCAGAAAATGCTTTAAATTATAGCACAATTGATTATCCATCATACCGAGGGAAGAAAAGACGTTTCTTTTCAAGATATGCATTAAGTCCTTTCATAATTTTATCCAAAAGTTCATTGCAATTCTGTAGTTTTTCCAATAAACCTGTTAAAGAAGTAGCAACGAGAACCTAAAAGAGACATGTTAGTATAGGAGACAATTATATACCATAATTATAAGATCCAAACATAAATTATTACTCTATGTTAAAAATGTTAAAATTTCAAAAAGCTTATGAAATATCTTTTACAATGTATAAATCATCAAAATTCAATAAACTATAAAAATTCTTATCCAAGGACATTAGTCACAAAAGAGAAGTTATGATTGTCCTGAATCTTTTCATTTCTCCTATATCCTTTTGGGTGATGTGGAAAAAGTGCTAGGCTGGTGTGTGATTTGATTTTTTTACTTTTAAAACTGTCAACTATAAACTTAACAGTCTACAGCAGGAATTGGGCAACAATATCTCAATAGTGAAATACAGCCTGCTACCAATTTCTGTATGGGCTGTGAGCTAAGAATTATTTTTACACTTTTAGAAGTCAAAAAAATCAAAAGAATAATATTTTTTTGTGTGTGGTACTGGGAATTGAGCCCAGGGGCATTCTACCTCCAAGCTACACCCCCAGTCCTATTTTATTTTTATTTTGAAACGGACTTGCTAGGTTGATGAGAGTCTCACTACTTGCTGAGGCTGCCCTCAAACCTGCAATCCTCCTGTCTCAGCCTCCCAAGTACTGGGATTACAAGCATGCACCACCACACCCAGCTAAAGAATAACATTTCATGACATATAAAACTGTCTGTGTCCATAAGCAAAGTTTCATTGTAACACAGCACACCCATTCATTTACATATAGTCTCTGGGTGCTTTCTCACTACAATGGCAGCAGAACTGAGCATTGCAAAAAACACCCTATGTCTCACAAATTCTAAAATATTCACTATCTGGTCCTTTGCAGGCAAATTTGGCAACCTCTGATCTATAAGAAATGATGTATCACGAAACTTAAAGTCAACAAGTAAGACAAATATCCTTGAAACTCAGAAATTTCAGTAGGTTATTGACTCTCAATAAGTCTAGCACAGCTAATTTTTCATTTAGCATTGTAATAAATTTTTATTTCTTAAGTTGAATACCAGATTTTAAAACAGATATTTATATATCTGTTATATATATATATATATATATATATATATATATATGGTCTATGTGTACTACATGTATGAAAAATACATAGTCTTTCAACACTAGAATCACATACAAACGCTCACAAGGAGAGACACATAGGAATGGAGACCAACTGAGGATAGATTTTTTTCTTTCCCGTCACTCTCAAGCATATAGAGAATCACTTGCAAATTCAACTCTTTCCACCCACCCCATTTTACTTATTTATTTTGTGAAGAGGGGAGGAATGTTGTATACAGTGGAAGTCAAGTGGATTAAATATACATTTGAAGCAGCTCCACTATATAAAGAATTATAAGTAGTATGTTCTATGAATTGCAAAGTTAAATTATTTTAATACTTTTATATTTCCTTCTTTTACTTTCCAGTTTGTATAAAATGAGTAGGTTTTATTTTTGTAATAAAAAAGTTGAATACTTTTCTTAATATCCAAAAATAAAGGTTAACCTACTGTAACAAAGAACACAAACACTTCACCTTTGGATCTTTTGCACAGAACTTCATGATATCCCTCCAGTGTCTGTCTACTGTCTGAAACTGGCGCCCTTCTTCTGGCATCTGTTGCATGATATCCTCAGAACAAAAAATGGGCTCCAAGTATAGCCACTGAGCTTGTACTTTTAACCATTCATCAATTGTTTCTTGTATTCGAATCAGACGGTCCTCCCAAGCCTTAATGAAAAAGCATACTGTACTAAGTTCCAGTCATTAAAGAAAAGCTATAAATTACAATAAGAAATTTAACTGTTTTTTAATTGGTGCATTGTAATAATACATCTTGATGAAGTTCAGGGTGATAGAGTCATACATGCACACAGCACTCATTGAGCCCTCCCTCCCTCAGTTCCCGCCCTTTTCCCTCCCCTGCTCCTTCCTGTGTTCAGCACAGTGAGGGCTTTGATAAGTGTATGTATGTACATCATGTCCATTGAGGTGTTTCTCTCTTCCTCCCTTCCATCTCCTCAGTTAGGGCCCCTTCTTCATTCAACTAAGGTTTCTCCTCCTTTGTCTGATCTCTCTCCTATGTCCCAACTTCTCCCTAGCTTCTGCATATTAGGGAGAACATCCAACTTTTCACTTTTTGTGACTGACTAATCTCACTTAGCATAATGTTCTCCAATTCCATCCATTTCCCTGCAAATGATATAATTTGGTTCTTCTTTATGGCTGAATAAAATTCCATTGTGTACATATTCCATAGTTTTGTAATCCATTCATCTGTTGATGGACATCTCAGCTGGTTCCATAGTTTGGCAATTGTGAATTGTGCAGCTATAAACATAGATATTCATCCATTAGTCTGGTAATTTGTTTTCCATTCCTTTGGATAGATACCCAGGAGTGGTATAGCTGGGTCATATGGTAGATTCATTCCCATTCTTCTGAGGATTCTCCACACTGTTTTCCAAAGTTGTTGCATTAATTTGCAATCCCACCAACAGTGTATCAGAGTTCCTACTTCTCCACATCTTCGCCAGCATTTGTTACTGTTTGTGTTTTTAATGATTGTCATTCTAATTGGGGTTAGGTGAAATCAGGGTAGTTTTGATTTGCATCTCTCTGATTGCTAATGATGCTGAACATTTTTTCCTACATTTATTGGCCATTTGTATTTCTTTTGTGAAGTGTCTAGTTCAATAGCTTATGGCTTAAGGTTATTCAGCCAAAATATCCACAGTGCCAGACTGAATAATACTGCTCTACATCAACATAATTTAGATCGAATGAAATGAAATGAAAAAATAAAGTAAAATAATCCTCCTTATTCTCCTAGACTTAAATTATTTCATTAGCTGAAGATCATTCATATTTCTCTCTCTCTCTCTCTCTCTCTCTCTCTCTCTCTCTCTGTATTGGGGATTGAACCCAGGGGCATTTTTTTCTGAAATACACCCCGAGCCCTTTTTATTTTTTATTTTGAAACAGGGTCTCACTAAGTTACTGAGGGCCTCACTAGCCTCGAACCTGTGATCCTCCTGTCCCAGCCTCTCAAGTACTAGAATTACAGTCATGTGCCATCACACCCAACTCTCTTTGGTTCTTAAATATATGACCTAAGGTCCTATGTGTCAAGAAGTTAGATCTTTATTTTATAAAACTTCTAGCAGAGCTTTTAAATGTCTTCTAAATTCTCCATGTCAGACAAATAAGAACTTTCCACAAAAGGTATACTTTCTTATCAGGAAAGGCTAGATTAGCCTGATTCATAGGAAATGTCCAACCTTATATCCTTCTGCAAAGCCACCAATCTTTGTTTTCTCCAAATAATGGCAGCCAAGATCTTCTTTAAAGCACAATTTATACTCAAGTTAAATATTACACATCATAAATGTATGTCAAATCATTACAATATACCACATAAATATATAAGGAAATAAGTCGGGCATGGTGACACCACCTGTAATCCCAGTACTTGGGAGGTTGAGATAGGAGGATCGCAGGTTGGAGGATAGCCTCGGCAACTTAGCAAGTATCTCAGCAACCTAGTGAGACCCTGTTTCAAAACAAAAAAATAAATAAAAAAGGGCTGGGGGTGTAGCTTGGAGGTAGAATGCCCCTGGATTCAAACCCCAGTACCACATAAATAAATGAATGAATAAATAGTCAATTTAAAATAAAATAAAAATTATACCTGGTAAAAAGCAAAACAGACTGCCTTGGTTTGAATCTCAGCTGTCATTTAATAGCTAGGTAAAACTGGGCACATTAAGTATCCTCCTAGGCCTTGGTTTCCTTACCTATTTATACAGGTAACAATACCTACCCTTGAAGGTCTGCTGTGGAGATTAAATTGGCTACTAAATGTAAAGCCCCTAAAAAATCTGGCACATAGTTAAAAATCAATCAAGCCGGGCATGGTGGCGCACGCTTGTAATTCCAGTACTCAGGAGGCTGAGACGGGAGGATCGCAAGTTCATGGCCAGGCTCAGCTACTTAATCAGGCCCTCTGCAACTTAATGAGACCCTGTTTTAAAATAAAGAATAAAAATAGGGCTGGGGGTGTAGCTCAGAGGTAGAATGCCCCTGGGTTCCATCCCTAGTACTACAAAAAAAACAATCAGTATCAGGGAAAATAATCAAGTTGTTTGTCTTTTCCCCCAATTTATCTAGTCCCCAGTTAGAATTTTGATACTACCTATTGTTAGCTGCTAGGCAGGAACTTATCCAGTTAAGCACCTGTGTTTGTGGGAGTGGGGGCCACAGAGGAGCTACTGACTACTAATATCCCTTCAAGTTGTTTGTTTCTTTTGGATTAAGCCTTCCAGAGAAAACCTGCTAGAAACCAAGTTAAACCATTCAAGGCTGTCAGCTCATCTTTCTGACCTACAGTAAACTTTGTTCACTATAATCTCATTATAATGCTCAATTGTCTACCCCAGGGGGCGTGCCTGTCCACCATCTTTGAACATGAGGTATATGAAGAAGCACAATCTAGAACTGAGCATGATCAGGAACTCAGGACCGTGCTCACCTCTAGGCAGGATGACAAGCCTCTTCAGTAGGGAGAAACTGCTTTGGAGGTTATCCTCAGTGCTCTCCTTACTAGATGCAAGTAATAAACCTTTATTCACTCTTCAGTCTCCTGGTTGTGCTTATTGGCTTTGCACAAACCAAGAAGCAAACCCACTGTGTTTGGTTATACCCTGAAGCTATTAATTATCATAATTTGTTTTCTATAATTACCTGTATCAACTATAAGGATATAAAATAATTTTGGGATCTCAAATATCACTTGTTTTTCTCAAGTAGACAATAATTCATTAATTACTCTAAAAGATCCTCAAGCTAGATGTTCACAAATATAATTAAATAATCATGTACAGAATTTTACTACAAGGCCGGGCATGGTGGCGCACGCTTGTAATCCCAGTACTTTGGGAGGCGGAGACCGGAGGATCCGGGTTCGCGGCCAACCTCAGCGCGCATGCGCGTGCGATCTCTCTCTCTCTCTCTCTCTCTCTCTCTCTCTCTACCTAGTGAGGCCCTCTGCAACTTCGTGAGACCCGGTTTCAAAAATAAAGCATAAAAAAAATAGGGCCGGGGGTGTAGCGCGGAGGTAGAACGCCCCGGCGTTCAATCCCCGGTACGGCAAAAAAAAAAAAAAAAGAATTTTACTACAAGTTACAAGAATACAGCATGAACTAGGTCTGGGCTTCCTGAAGTTACAAATAATATCAACTGGGAATGGGGGTGTAACTCAGTGGTAGAGTCTGTGTTTAACAAGCACGAGGCTCTGGGTTCAATCCGGAAGGAAGGAAGGAAGGAAGGAAGGAAGGAAGGAAGGAGGGAGGGAGGGAGGGAGGGAGGGAGGGAGGAAGGAAGGAAGGAAATAAATTATTTTCCTTCCAAATATATCACTATCATTGGAAAATTTTTAATAAAACATGATTTTCTTTTCAAAATCATTAGGGCAAGCAGGCCATGGTGGCACACGCCTGTAATCCCAGTACTTGGGAGGCTGACACAGGAGGATCATAGGTTCACTGCCAGCCTCAGCAACTTAGCAAGACCCCTACTTCAAAATTAAAAAATAAAAAGGGTTGGGGGTGTAGGTTGGAGGTAGAATGCCCCTGGGTTCAATCTCTAGCACCACACCACAAAAAAAATTAGAGCAAATGTTTCAGATCTGTTCTATACATTGCTACATCAATTAAAAAATATTTGTTCCTTCACTGAATAAAATGTCAAGGTTATAGTTCTATGATTTGAATAAACATTTAAAAGCCATCCAATAAAGGGACTTATTTCCTTGAGTGCAATTTTTTTTACTTTTATTGGTGCATTGTAGTCTCACATCATAATGTAGTTCACAGTGATAGTGACATACATGCACACAGCACTTGGTGGGCTTCCCCCCGGCTCCCTCCTCAATCCCCCCATATAGGATATTGAGATTGACACTGGTATTTCTCACATACTTACATAATGCCAATGAAAGTGATTCCTTCACTGATCCTCCCTCTCCCTCCCCCTTTCCTCTAGACCATCTCCCTGGATCCACTGAAGTTTCACCTCCATTATCTGAAGTCTCTCTGGTACCCCAATCACTCCCTAGCTTCCACATATGAGAGAAAACATGACCCTTCACTTTCTGTGACAGCTAATCTCACTCAGCATAATGTTCTCCAGGTCCATCCATTTTCCTAAAAATGACATTATTTTGTTTTTTATTGCTGACTAGAATTCCACTGTGTGGATATCCCATAATTTTGTAATCCATTCATCTGTTGATGGACATCTAGGTTGGTTCCATAATTTGGCTATTGTGAATTGTGCTGCTATAAGCATGGATTATGCATATATTGCTATAATTTTCTGATTTCGGTCCCTTTGGAAAGATACCCAGGAGTGGGATAGCTGGATCATATGGTGGATCCATTCCCAATTTTCTGAGGAATGTCCACACTGATCTCCATAGCAGCTGGAATGTAATTTTTATAAGTAACCAAGAGCTGACTATCATATTTACATACCTTGATCTCTTTTTCAAATGGTTTGATGAAAGGTGAGCCTCTCATTGTTTGAGTTTTTATAATTTGATCATCAAGAATTGCCTGAATCTCATCCACTGAAGAAAGAATACAAACTCCAGTATCACGATACAGACTTATGTGAAAAGCAATATCATCCCAAGTTCCTATCATTGTATGCATAGCTTTCTCTAAGGAAAATTCCTAAAAGGGAGAAATGGAAAAAGAATAGGATGGTGAAAAAAGTATCTTACTTAATATATTGACTTCCCTTAGTGAATTCAGTAAGCATTTGATGCATTACACTATCATTTCCATAAGACCATCCGTAACTATATTATAATTTTTGTCAGAAAGTTTAACAATTGAAAAATTCCTCAGAAGAATATAGTTTTAAAATTCACTTTTTAGGTGGGCATAGTGGCACACGCCTGTAATCTAGTACTTGGGAGGCTGAGACAAGAGGATCACAGGTTCACAGCCAGCCTCAACAACTTAGTGAGGCCCTCAGCAACCTAGTGAGACTGTTTCCAAATAAAAAATAAACTAGGGCTGGGGGTATAGCTCAGAGGCAGAATGCCCCTGAGTTCAATCCCCCGTACCACACACACAAAAGAAACTTTACTTTTTCCTATGAAAACTACTGCTGATACTATTAAGAGACAACAAAATAAAATACCTGCAAACCTTCTCTAAAGTGGTCTTTCTGTAGGCAGCCTGTAATCTGAAGATGTTTTCTGTGTGTTTCAAGAACCCTGTCTCTAGAGCCATACTTATTCTGCTAGGACACACACACACACATACCACATCACACCACACCACATGCTACACATATATCCATACATTTAGGATTCTTAATGGAGTAATTATGTATACATACTAGTTTATCATCCAACCATATCAGAATGTGGCCAAATTAGGAAGAGATCAAAGGGCCCATTTCTGGTCTGGATTCGATACAAGCAAGCACATATTTTATGAGGGGAAAAAAGTGTTCTTCTCTCATTTTCTCTCGCATCTCCTCCCACTGCCATCCAGCACTACATACATTCTACCACAATAAAAACTGTGACTATTAGATTAACAAACTTAGCCAAGTATTTCTGTTGTTCTTCATGTTTACCTTGCTTGCACCTGCACTTATCACTTCAAAATTGTCCAAGTATGGTGTAAGGTTTAATTTTAAAACTTTTCTCAGTGTTGTTCCAGAGTCTGGAGTCAAGTCATAACCTACAATTTCTGACATCTGTTTCCAGTGACGAGGTCTCATTCCTGGATTGCACAGAATGGAGACAGTAGGAATACACTCCTAATGGTGAAAATATAAACAAAATGTCATTTTTACTTCCATACACATATATTCTATAAACAGAACCTTGATAGTATAGATTACATTTCTTCAAATTATTTAATATATTTATGTTATTAAAATCAAAATATTAGCCAGGCATGGTGGCACACGCTTGTAATCCCAGTACTTGGGAGGCTGAGACCGGAGGATCTGG
>PVJS01062335.1:0-10756 GCA_004027185.1 Glis glis | reverse complement strand
GTCCTATTTTTTATGCTTTATTTTGAAACCGGGTCTCACGAGGTTGCGGAGGGCCTCACTAAGGAGAGAGAGAGAGAGACACAGAGAGAGACAGAGACAGAGACAGAGCGAGAGCTGAGGCTGGCCACGAACCCGGATCCTCCGGTCTCAGCCTCCCAAAGTACTGGGATTACAAGCGTGCGCCACCACGCCCGGCTTCCCAGGACTATTTCTTATAAAGGCTGTCTTTTCTCCAGTGTAGTTTTTGGCACCTTTGTCAAAAATCAGTTGACTGTGTGTGGATTTGCTTCTGTATATTTTATTCAGTTCCATTGGTCTATGTGTTTGTTTTTGTGCCAATGCCATGCTTTTTTAATTACTATGGCTCTGTAGTATAATTTGAAGCCAGGTATCATGATGCTTCTTGCATAGTTCTTGTTGCTGAGAATTTTTTTTTTTTGCTTATTCTGGGTCTTTTGCATTTCCATTTAAATTTTAGGACTGATTTTTCTTGTTCTGTAAATAATAACATTGGTATTTTAATGGGGATTGCATTGAATCTGTAGAAAACTTTTGGTAAAATAGCCATTTTGATAATATTATTCTGCCTATCCAGGAGCATGGGAGATCTTTCCTTCTTCTAAGATTTTCTTTGATTTTCTTTAGTGTTTTATAATATCTTTCTATGCCTGGCTTATAATTTAATATAACATCTTCCAGGTTTATGTATATATACATTACATTTCCTGATCTATTCATCTACTGGAGGATAGTTGGGATTATTTCATATTTTAGCTATTTTTATTTTTGCGGAAGTGGGGATTGAACCCAGGGGCATTCTACCTCCAAGCTACACCCCCCAGCTACACCCCGCATTTTTTATACTTTATTTTGAAACAGGGTCTCACAAAGTTGCAGAGGGCCTCACTAAGTAGCTGAGGCTGGCCGTGAACCCGGATCCTCCCTTCTCAGCCTCCCAAGTACTGGGATTATAAGCGTGCTGCCACCACGACTGATTTAGCTATTATATTTTTAATCAAAGTACCCCAATGTTGCAATTCCTCCTTTAAGAAATGGTAACAGCTAATTAAAGACATGCTAATCATTTGCAACTCTGAAAAATGCCTTATTTAAACACTGACAGGACATTATAGACAACCAATATTTTGAGTCAGGTTCTGCTGTAACTACTGAACATCTCAATATAGTATTCTATAAGCAACTCCATTTATTTTCAAGCATCTTTTAGTTTTCAGTATATGCCAGATACAGTGAGGAATGCTACAGTATCTATAGACTCATTGAACCCCATTAGTTTCAAATCTGATCTACCAAGGTCATTCTGTGTGTTTTTTAAATTTTCTTTCTCATGTAATAGGGACTAATGAATGATAACTTGCAAAAATGAAAACCATCATAAGATAGACTTTTTCCTTCCTCTAGATCTTTTCAAGATCTCTCTTGACTCTTCTGCTACTTAAATTATTTTTCTCACCAAAGAGATATGAATTTCTCCCATCTAGAAATACCTTCTTTGTATTTAGTATTAATGTGACAGCAATGGATGCCTAATATAATTGTTGAACTAAATAAAAAAATTCCCCATTCCCAAACTCAGTGATGTGATCCATACACTTACCAGCTATCATTGAAACCATAAGCAACTGCCTCTACATTGATCTATTTCATTCCTTTCACAGTAAATTTTCAAATACCTTTAAAAATGCAGGTATGATTCGGAAGGCTCAAGAACTGCTAGTTTCCAACTGGCTTTCTATTCCCCCCCTTTTCCTTGGTAAGAAAACCACATTAGTTCAGCAGCAACTCCTCAGTCCCAAAAAGCTGCAATTGCTGGCCTCCTGTACAAGTTATTAATGGGTCATGTAACTAGCTAGGCAGTGATTTGTAAACAGAGTTACTCAGGAAATTGCCTAAAAAGTGTTCTCACTTTGTGTCACACATATAGCTCTGAAAGCAATAATGAATCATGGGGCTGTTTAGAAAATAGAAGTCACTACTAAGCTGAAAGGAGCTTGCTTCCGTGAAGATAATTAGTTGTGATGTTAGTTTTGTCTCAATGAGAGAAATATAAACATTGATATGATTTAAAACATTATCAATACTCTTTTCTAGTAAAACAGCTAATACCTAATCCTAAATAAGTAGGTGTAATGAACCAAAATTAGATAATAGACTTGTAACAGTGATTATTAATCATGTACAAGGGAGTATTTTAAGAAATATAAGGAATATGTACAACACATGGAAAAAGCATTGGATTGTTTTACACGTATAGACAGGATAAGATGGAAGAATAAAATAGCTGAAACTTTGATTTGTACATATATAACTAACAATATATACATATATACTTATATGAACATATACTTACACATACATGTATAACTATATATATATATATATATATATATATATTCTAGTTAAGAGCCTAATTTGATTTATAAAGTAACAGTGTGCCAAAATCCATGAAACCAAACCTATTGAAATTAATCTGAAATCAAATAAATAAATCACTGTAGTTTCATAAGATTATCTTAATTTGAAAACCTTCACTATATCATCAATCTGACTAAACTGATCTTGTGAAAATTCATAGCTGAAGCATGTTCTGAACTAGTTAGGTATCAATAAAATGAGATTATGAATATTTTGATTATCTTTTAAGAATAGTCCAAGATTATCAATATGGATTACTCATGAAGACATGAGAACATACTGTATTACCCACCTACCAGAGTGGATGTTAGTATGGCCAAAATTAAAGGTAAAAAATGGACATTACTGATTATTGCTTAGAATGAAGGAAACAAGAACTCATCCTTTGTTTTAGGGAATACAAAAATGGTGCCGATACTTTAGAAAAGAGTTTACACTTATTAAAATGTTAAGTATGTATTTTATAAACTACACTGACATGCCAATCCTAGGTAATTACTAGAGAGAAATTGAAATTTATGTTTATAAAAGCTAAGCATTTTTCCCATGAATTTGTATAGGGACATTAGTTATAATCTATAAAAGTGGAAATGACTTAGATGTTCAACATTTGAGGTATATATATAAAACAAAACAACTGTGGTGAATTCATATGATGTTAATTATTACAACAGCATATATGAATTCAAATGTATCAAGATAAATGAAGAAAACAGACTCTAAACCAAAGTTATACAACATCAAGAAAAGCAAAAATTTTAGAGACAAAGTGGATTAGTGGTTTCCAGTGTTTGAGGATGAGGAGGTCTGTACCACAAACACAAACAGGAAAAATATGCTGTGAGGATGAGTATGTGATTTTGTTGGTTAAAAATCATAGAATTATGCATCTTAAAAGGAAAAATTACTGTGTATAAATTATACCTTAATGAGAGTGACTCAGTAAAATAGATATGGAAAACTATATGAAGTCATACAATATTCCCAGATGAATGTACTCTGGTTCTGTCACAGTATATTACAATTACATTGTTATCATGAATTGGAACATAAGAAAACCTGAATAAACAATGAGTTAAGCATATATTACAATGAAGTTAGAAACATAATGCAAAATAACCCTAAGTAGGAGATGGGAAATTTAAAAGAGCACAAATTTTGTTGTGTTTTTTGTGTTAAGTTTGAGTTCTTCATGTATTCTAGATGTTCATCCTCTGTCAGAGGAGTATCTGGCAAAGACTTTCTGACATTCTGTAGGCTCTCTGTTCCTGCTCTTATTTCTTTTTCTGTGCAGAAGCCTTTTTAATTTGATGTCATTCCATTTTTTTATTTCCTGAGGTTTGGGAACTTGTTGAGGAAGTTTCTACAGTACCTATATGTCAGAGAACTGGTCCTAAATTTTTTTTAGTAATATCAAAGTTTCTGGTCTAACTTTTAGGTCTTTAATACATTTCGAGTTGACTTTTGTGCAGGGTAAGTGATTGGTGACTAGTTTCATTTTTCTACATATGGATATGCAGTTTTCCCAACACCATTTGTTGACTTTTCTCCAATGCATATATTGGCACCTTTTTTGAAAATCAGCTGTCTGTAGTTTGTAAATTTGTCTATATAACTTCTATTTTGTTCCACTAGTATCTGAGTCTACTTTTATGCCAATACTATGCTGTTTTTACTATAGCTCTGTAGTATAATTTGAAATCAGATATTGTGATGCCACCTGTATGGTTTTTATTGCTTAGAATTACTTTGGCTATTCCAGGTCTTTTGTTTTACCATATGAATTTATGACCTTTTTTTTTTCCTTTTTCTACATCTGGAAAGAATGGTATTGGTGTATTGATAGGGATCACACTGAATCTGTAAATTACTTTTGGTAGTATGGCCATTTTGATAGTATTACTTATGCTTATCTAAGAACACTGGAGGTCTTTCCATCTTCTATGAAATTATGTTGTAAACTCAAAGATATGCACACCCTATTACCCAGCTGTGGTAGGCAGAATTCTAAATGGTCCTCCTGACCTTTGGTCTCTAATATTACTGTCTTAAATATGTTAGATTACATGGCAAATGGGTTTTTACAGAACATTTAATTACTGATGAGTTTTTAAGAGGGAGATTTTCTAGGTGGGCTGTATGAAATTACATCACCCCAGTAAAACAGTTTTCTCCAGCTGGTGAGAGAAGAGAAATTCACAGACTCAGCATGATAGGGATTTGACACAGGGCATGTTCTTTGTTGCTGAAATGAAACAGGTCCATGGAAAGATACTGTGAGTAGCTTAAAGGACCTTAGAGGCTCCAGGCTGACAGCTAGTAAAGAGCCTCAAGGACCTCAGTCCTACCTCCACCAGGAAATGCAGTTGACCAAAAACCTGAAGAAAAAAAAAAAACTTGAAATCAGAATCTTCCTCAGAAATTCTACAGAACAGATAAGCTCAGCCTATGCCTTCATATGGCTTTATGAGACCCGGAGCAGAGAACACAGGTGATTAGATCCAGGCTTCTGACTTAAAATGCTGTGCTGTGATACAAAAAAAAAAAGTTGTATTGATCTAAGCCCCCAAGTTTTTGATAACTTGTTACACATTCATAGAAAACTAATATGCAAAGCATCCCACTTCTGTGCATAATTCAAAAAAAAATTATAGAAATATGAAAGTTTATTTTAAGTCAGGGAAAGATAGAAGACCAAAACAGCTCCTCCCCACAGGTGGGGGAGGGGTCCCCAAAAGAGAGTAACCATGGAGCTCTTGAGAGGTGGGATTTTAACCTTTACTGAGGCTCCCCATCTGGCTCTTTTATGATTGGTCAGAATTGGGTTTTGGGGGACTAATGTCTTTTGATCAATTTCAATCCTTAATTTGAATAGCTATCTTGTGGGCTGGTGGGCCCTGATCTCCTGTACCCACTAGTCTCTCACCTTCCCACCCCTCACAGAAGGTGATCCAGATGGCCTTTTTTAATCCCTCCTGTTCCCAGGTTCTTTGCCCCTCTGATGGAGTGACCCCCACTGCTGTTAGAAAAACAGGGATACAATCATTCTAACTTCTTCAAGCTGGTAGGAGGCAGTCAGGGTTTTGGGGTGGATGATCTAGAGGACCATGGGGAAAAATATCCTTTATATGAAGTTTTGTTTTCGTAACAATCTGTAGCAAATAATTTTACATATAATATTCATATGTATGTTTTATATATTTAAATATAAATGAAATTTTAACAACTAAATAGAGAAACAACTCATCTATCAATGAAATTACGATCTACTAATTGAGTGGGGTACTTCTGCAAAGAAAGTAGTTGAAATCAGCTGCAAAGGAAAAAGTGGGTAGTCTGTACAATGTTGACAGAAAAATAAAAAATATAAATATAAATCTATTTGCATAAAGTTAAAAAACATGCAGAATCAAGCTATATTTTAGGGATGTTTGCATAAGTGTAAGGAAATGCTAAATACAAAAACCTGCATAGTGATATTTTTCAGATAGCATCAGCAATTCTTTGTGTTTGAGGAATATATAAACAAATATAAATAAAATTACAACTAAAGCAAAATATTTTTAAATGACTAAGAATGTAGCATGGAAAAGTACAACTAGACATAGTTTTTTTTTATATTTAAGGAATTCATTACCTGAGACTTTAGGTAGGTCATGGGTCTCAAAGCATGTTCCCCTGTCTCTAGCTATTGAACACCAGCAACTGAAATTCTTCCATTGTTGTCTCTTTCTTTAGAATTTCTTTCTGTGATCTTCCAAAACAGAAATACTTCTAAAGATCAAATAATAAACTAATCCTTCTAGATTTGGAGTAACTTATCAGAACCACTCTTTTGAGGCTGAACAGTTAAACCTCAAACACTAAATACTTACTGGATGTTGGATACAGAGATGAGACAGTGGTAGCAAATTGAACAAATATGGGTTGCACCAAGGTAAAGAAAGCAAACTGACTTAAAGGGAGCATTAGGCACATCAAGGAAGCATTTCACTTGCATCCTATCCAAGTTCCGGGTTCTTTCCCTCATCCTCCAATACACTTAAACTTGGTAAAGTTTGAGCCAAAAAAAGCTCTTATATAAATATAATAAATACTGAATCAAAGAAGTACTAATAAATAGGTGGTAACTATGTGGTACCATGTAAATGGACCTCAACAATGATCCTACTTAAAGGAAATCTCTAACAAAACTGAAGAACAAATGTTTTTCCATAAAAAGTACTCTTTACAACATAGAACTATAAGGAAGAGAGGAAAAGAAAGTGGGGAAGTTATACAATCTCCCTCCTTGAAGAGCTTTGAGTGGAAAATTTGCCTCCAGGCATTTATAATATCAAGTTTTTTATATCTCTACCAGTTCTGAAATTGTTCATCTATAATCTAGGTTTATGTTGATTAAAGCAAGCAGATGGTTAGGAAATTATATGATTAACAACAGGCTCAAAGAGCCATTAGGATAAATGAATAATTAACTATCCATCATTAGATATGAGTTCCATTTTTAAAAAGTTTACCATGAGAATTTACTTAAAAAATAAACTAAAACAAAACATTACCACTTTCAGCAGAGCCTTTTAGACCCGGCACTGTAAACCTCTGAGGCTTGGAGAACAAGGGACACTGGATGTATGTATAAAATGAGGTCAAACTGTAAACACCATGTATCAAATATTCAAAGAAATGCTTTCTTTCTGTGTTTTGAGTTATATACAGGAAGAATCCAATTAAGTGGTTAAAAGCTCCAGATATGATGCTTAAAAAATTAGTTAGAGTTTCTCCCTGAAGGAAACAGAAAATCCCAGGCTAAAAGTCATGACAGTTAAACTAAGGGGAGCTGGGATCCATGCACACCTCCTTCTTCACAAGTGAAGTACAGGGGCTTCTTCTTACCCTTCCAGTTCCATAAACATAATGCTGTCCTTTCACTCACAGAAGGAAATATATAACATTTTTTGAAATACCAGAAATCTTCTGTCCTCAACCCAACACATTCTCTTTCCAACTAGAAAATCTACCAGTAAACTAGAGAGTATCTTGAAGGTAAGAGAAAGGGCCACATGTGTTAATAAACTTGGGGGCCCAGGGGCCACATGTGTTAATAAACTTGGGGGCCCAACAAGGTCAGGAGCAGGAGGACCTGTCAGTTTTTTCATGCCCCACTCTGTTCCCCAGTGGCCAGAGCATACTGTCCAACCACATGGCCTGTTGTAGCAGGTAGAGGAGACCTCAGAGTGAATTTCGGATGATTAGTAGGGTCATGAAAGATCTGTTAGCACCTGAAGGCTATGAACAAGGGGAACTGTGCCCTGAACCCAGAAAAATCTGTTATAATCCTGGGATAACTCTGTTCTCTTAATTTTCTTTTTCTCAAGTTATTCTCCTTCTCCTCTCTGTCATGCTCTTCCCTGCTGCCAATGACTTTTGAAAATGAAAACTAAGACAGTAAGTGTTTGGTTGCACTTTCAGCCCTTCCCCAAGACCATGGTCCCTACATGAATGTGGTAAAGGGGAAACACACACACACACACACACACACACACACACACACACACACACATAGTATTGAAGAAAATAACACAAAGAGCATCTGTTAATGGGTCAAGTGGATTGGTCTTACTGCCTAGAATTTGTGCCAGAGTCAGTCCACAGTCAATTGTAAATTACTCTACATCCTAGAGTCAACTTACTCTGTGGGAGAGTCCTGCCATAGAGCATCATCAAAAGCAGTGATTTACAAATAATAACAAAAGTACTGCATGTCCAGAGGATACCGAGACTGCTCAATAAACTATTAACAGGCCTGTACATTACCAATCAGCCACATGGTTAATTCCATCATTCTTGTTTATGAGGTCATTTTATTTCCAAATTCACAACGCCCCCAGAACTGCTCTCTGCTCCCAAGTAGTTACATAAGACTATGGCAAGAACTGTCTTGAATGGTTAAGCTTATTCTGATGTAAATAATAGAACTGAGCTGCTGATAAACAGCAAGATGAGGATTTTACTCAAGTTTGGCTAAACAAAATGGTAAGCTTGTCAATTTTTAACTTCATTGGATCTCAACAGGAGGAGTAAATTTGGAAGTATGTAAATAGCATCGCCAGATTTAGCAAATAATAATACACAATGCCCAGTTAAATTTGAATTTTTGCAAAACATTTCCTTCAGTATAATTATCTTCCAAATACTGCATCAAACATACTTAATAGCCTCAGATTAGATTTTATTTATCTGAAATTTAAATTTGACTTGGGTGTCCTCTATTTTATCTCACAGCTTTACATGTAAAGTATACCCAAGCATAGATTTGCATTTAGATTCTTGTTATCAGATTTTTATTTTCTTCAAAGATTTATCTACAAATGGGACTAACCATATCAGTAAAAAGCAGAGCAGAAATTACTTTTTCAATATATTTGATGGAGGTGAGGAGAGTAACATAAGAAATGTCATACTCATTGAAACAATCTTGTATCATAATCTGAAGCTTCAATTTCTACCCTTAACAGTCCATTTCTTTGTTGTTGTTTACAAGAATTCATTTTATGCTATTAACTACGGTGTACGTCAATCATTGTGCTTCTGATGGAACTGAATTTAAGTTAAGCACAGTATTCTGTTTTGTGTTAATTTCAGTCGAGTTACACAAATGTCAAATAGAATGAGTACCTACAGAATCAGAAGGTCATATCCATCTATGTTGTCCTTGCAAAGCAATTAGCTTACAATCAGTGTAGTAACAATTAGCTCAATGCCCACCTACAAATTATAAGATAAGACTTGATACAATGGTGTATTCCTATATTTTGGTAGGCTGAGATTGGAGGATTGCTAGTTTGAGGCCAGCCCGTGGTAACTTAGCAAGACTCTATTTCAAAATAAAAAGGGCTGGGATTGCAGCTCAGTGGTAGGGTGTTCCTGGATTTAATCCCCATTACCACATACAAAAGCATAAGATCATTAAACTACCATAGGTGAAGGAGAAAATTTTTTGGTTGGGAGAGTTCCTAAAACACACTTAATCACTCCTCTCAGGGAAAAGGTGGAGGTCTGTTTTCCTTCCTATCAATCTTAGTGAAAAGAAATTTCAGGAGCTTTTCATAGAACATGATGTATTTTCCTAGAGTGGACTGATATCTAATATGAAAACCAAAAATAATAATAAAAGAAACTGAAAAAAAAAGATCGACAGTTTCAAGGTTAACTGAACTGACATATTTCTAGGGGAAGAGCTGTGGTAGGGATATAGGCCGGAGTTAGTTCTAGAAGCCTGAGAGGGTCTCCTACAAGGGATGAGAACAGTCAGATAGAGGCTGAGGGGAGGTAGCATGTGGTTGTTTCTATGTAGCTCAAGTTGGAGGCCTTCGTGAACACATCTCTAGGATATCCACAGAAGTGCCATGAGAACAAGATCCAACTTTAAGCAAGGTCCCAAGTCAGAGGAAATACCAAGTCTCTCAAGGAATACTAGTCTCTCAAGACCTTTTCTGCTCTCACCTCTGCATCTATTCTTTTTCAGATGTGCAGAAACCTGGACACTTAGTGAGTAGGAGAGGATGGAAGATGGAGGACAAAGTCAAATGCTACCAGGGACCAGCCCATGGCAAGCCCAAGTTGAGGAGAGGTCAGAACTACTTAAACCATAAGTTCTGAGTATCTGTTTATTCTATAAAGAGAAACATTTAAATACATCATGAGACTATTCTTCTTGGGTAATAGTAGCCAAAGGACTATTTATTATCTGAATGACTGGAGAATCCTGCAATCTCCCTGAGATATAACACACAAATGGTGAGGAGTTAAGTGATGATATAGTCATAGCACCTTTGCAAGGTGAGGAGAGGTGTTTGACCAGCAGGTCAGGGGTCAAGTACTTTTCTCTGGCCAGATGATAAATATTTAGACTTTGGAAGCCAAGAAATAAAAGTCGTGACTATCATGTGTCTACAACTACATTTAAAACACATTTCAACAAAATTCTTACTAATAAATTCAAAATGTAAAACAACTGAGGGAATTGGGAGGATTAATACAAGTCTATAAATGAGGAGAGTGGAATTCTTTTCAAGTGCATAGCTTATCGCTTATTTGGTCTTAAAAGTTAATGTTATTATCAAATAGATTACAGATGTTCGTTTTTTTTTTTTGCGGTACCGGGGATTGAACGCAGGGGCGTTCTAACGCCGCGCTACACCCCCGGCCCTATTTTTTTTATACTTTATTTTGAAACCAGGTCTCATGAAGTTGCGGAGGTCCTCACTAAGTAGAGAGAGAGAGAGAGACAGGGAGAGAGAGAGAGAGAGAGAGCTGAGGC
>PVJS01062334.1:0-10764 GCA_004027185.1 Glis glis | reverse complement strand
GAGGAGGAGGAGGAGGAGGAGGAGGAGGAAGAGGAGGAGGAGAGGCCGCAGTGGCAGTAGCATGAAGGGAAACTATTAGTGGAGAAGAAGGATTTACAGCCAAGAAAATAAAAAGAAAAACATCTATCCAGTTAGGATTTTTGTTTTATTTTGTTTAGGTGAAGGGGGAAGGAATGGGATGAAAATAGATCGGACAGGTAGCTGCCAATTTGACATGTTCTTCAGCTTACTGTGAATAAGCCTGCCCCAGTACACCCAAAATCTGTCCATCCCCTGAAAGGGACGGAAGGAGGGGTGTAATCTAGATGAATTCTTCAGGGACACATTCTAAGCTACCCCATAAACTGTGGTGCACTTTCTATTGGATTCATCATTGACCAATACGCCTGTCGGTGTTGTTATATATTATTTCTATCCAGGAGGGGACAATTCATTCTTATAGATGTGCTGTATAGCTTTTGTTTGAACTCCGAATTTAACATTTAGAACGAAAAGCAATAAACACAGATCACGCAAATGTAAAGGAGTCAAGGAAGAGAGACTAAATGAAGTGCTGGAGGCTTCCAACGTGGTAAGTACCAGGAACGGAGAATGAGCGGTGAGCAGCAGATACTGAAAATCCTAACAATGGTGCACTGAAGTAGTACTCCTGGTTGCACGTCACTGAAATCCAAATCACCCTGAGCCAAAATGGATTGGCCCACGTGTCAAGTGTCCAGTGTGGGTTTGTCTTTCCGTCATGATCCGGGAGCTCGACAGCCTCTGTCACTTGGTTCCGCTCTTCTCTTTGCTCATTTCCAGCAGGTTCTTCCTGCTCAGATGTGAAAATGACACCCATCTGCTGGCTCCATCCTGCCTAGCAACCCCCAAAGTGAGGCTGTATCCCTTGTCCCCTAGCTAAGCAGGGTTGAGTCTCATTGGCCCTGCTGGGTCACATGTCCTGAACCAATCACTGGCCCTGCTGGGTCACATGTCTACTCCTGAACCAATCACTGAGGCTGGTGGGGCTGGGGGAAAGGTCCTGAACGGCCAGACCTGGCTCTTGTGCCCCTTCTGGAAGCCCCACTGAAAGGGACGGGAGGAGCCGGGCGTGGTGGCGCACGCCTGTAATCCCAGTACTTGGGAGGCGGAGACCGGAGGATCCGGGTTCACGGCCAGCCTCAGCTACTTAGTGAGGCCCTCCGCAACTTCGTGAGACCCGGTTTCAAAATAGAGTATAAAAATTAGGGCCGGGGGTGTAGCTCGGAGGTAAAACGCCCCTGGGTTCAATCCCTGGTACTGCAAAAAAAAAGAAAGGGGTGGGAGGGAGACCAGGGAGAAAATAGTTTTCCAGTGGAAATGTAGGGTGCTGTTCATAGGAGAATGGGCGATGAATGAGGCTATAGGCAGGGTATGATTTGAATGTGTACCTGAGGATTCATGGATTGGAGGCTTGGTCCTCAGCCTGGCGATGCTGGGAGATGGTGGGGTTTAGTGCATGGTAACTAGTTCACTGGAGGCTCTGCCCTCGGAAGGTATTAATGGGGCTGCCCATCTTGGACTTTCAGGCCTTAAAACTCTGAGCTAAAGAACTTTCTTGAAGCCGGGCGTGGTGACACATGCTTGTAATCCTAGTACTTGGGAGGCTGAGACTGGAGGATCCGGGTTCGCGGCCAGCCTCAGCTACTTAGTGAGGCCTTCCGCAACTTCGTGAGACCCTGTTTCAAAATAAAAGATAAAAAATAGGGCTGGGGGTGGAGTTTGGAGGTAGAATGCCCCTGGGTTCAATCCCCAGTACCAAAAAAAAGAAAGAAAGAAATTTCTTTATACATACCCAGCTTCCTGTGTTTTGTTATAGCGATGGAAAACAGATTAAGACAAAAGTTGTGTGGAAATAGCAGACATTGAAAGCTCAAAACAGAGAGGTCCTACATGACCAGCTCCTTCAGATTCGCATCATGCCTGTCCTTCTCTGTGCTCCTGTCCCTCAGGCCTGGCCTCACGTCCTTAAACATGCTCATGGTCTTTCCACTCGCCATGCTGTGTTCCTGGAACACCCTTCCAGCACTCTGCCCGGTTGGCGCCTTCTTATTCCTCAGCTGCTCGAACATCACGTCCCCCGGAGCTATGGCGGGTGTGTTTGCCAAACATGGCCCCAGCTGTCCCTCTTACAAGCACTTTGACACTCCTTCCATCGGGAAGCGTGTTCTGCATTCTGTCACTTGAATCCAGGAGAGCTGAGGCTGCTGCGGACGTGACGCTCTGTGACTCTTGACGGTAAGTCGTAAAGGGTAAAAAGCTCCTGTCTGGTTCTCTTGCGACACCCACCCTTGGAACCCAGCCACCGTGCTGTAAGGCAGCTCGTGCAGCCCATGGAGGGGCCCCTAGAGAGCGACGGGGATCCCCGCCTTGTCCTGGTTGAGTTCCCGCCTGACAGCCAGCACCAACTTGGCAGCCATGCGGTTGAGCCACAGAGGGGGTCTTGCAGAACCGTGACTACACCGCGCTCGGTGACATGAACCAGGCGCAAAAGGCCAGTGGCGCCTGCCTCCATTTATATAAAATGTCCACAGTGGGCACAGCGATGGAGCCTCAACGACTACAGGTTAGAGGGTGCCAGGGCTGCGGGAAGGGAGAGGGGACGTGACTACTAAGGGTATAGTGTTTCTTCATTGGGAAATGAAAACGTCATAGAATCAGATTGAAATGGTGGCCCAACCCTCTGAATATAGTAAAAACCATTGCTTGTACAGTTTAAATTAATAGTATATGTGTGCATGCGCATTGTACTGGGAATTGAAACCAGGGGAATTCTACCTCCAAGCTACACCCCCAGCCCTACTTTAATTTTTTTTTATTTGAAACAGGGTCTTGCTAAATTGCTAAGGGTGGCCTCGAACCTGTGATCCTCCTGTCTCAACCGCCATGCCCAGCTGTGATCTATATACAGATTTTTATGGTGGGTCTTCCAGCCTCAGTCACGCCGCCCCAGCCGATGCCCATCTTATGCAGAGCATGGATTCAGTGTCCAGACCACACTCTGCCCAAATTGCAGATTATCGTGTGAAACAGATGATGATGTTACTTGAAGCCATGAAGTTTCAGGATGGTTTGGAACAAAGCAATGTTTGCTGACACAGAAACCCTCCCTAGCCACTAACCAGGTCTGGATCAGGGCCCCTGTCTTTCTCAAGGTCTCTGCATTTTTTATTGTAATATTTATCTCAGTTTGCAATGAAATGTTTGACCAATCGCTGTCTTCCCCATTGGCCAGGGAGCTCTGGGTGGGCAGAAACCCTGACTATTCACCACAATATCCTTAGTGCCTACCACAGTACCTGGTGCATAGCAGATGTTCAGTAAATATCTTTGCATGAATGAATGAATGAAAGGTTAAGATGCAGAGCGATTTAGGGCTGAAATAGAGGATCCATTGGGTCTTCTAGTTGAGTAGGAGACAGAATGATGAGCAAGAAAGAGGATGGAGGTGAGGTTGTGGATTTGTGGAGAATGGAAACATCTGGAAAGGCAAGAACGAAAGGCTGAGGAAATTAACAAGAGAAACACCAGAACATAAATGTACTGGTCCATCCCTAATCCAGGCACTGTGGCCTCCCAGAGACAGTAATGGAGAGGGCGGAGGATAGAAGTGGGCCGTGCTGTGACCTGTCCTGGGGAGACTGATGGGGAAGTGGCCATTTATCGAGCATCTACTACACTCTAGGCACCATGCTAAGTGCTTGTCATGCATTAGCTGATCTAAAGTCACATCGACATCCCGGGAGGTAGGTACTATTACAGAAATCGAGGTGCAATCATATAGCAATTTGCCCGATGCAGTATAACTAGCCAGGATTTGCACCCTATTCTGTGGGATCGCAGAGCTTGCAAAGATAGCCAGGATTCTGCAGCGGGGTTCTGGATGGAAAGCCAGAGCTCCGTGGGGATCGGGGCCGTGTTTGTAAGAAGGCTGTCAAAAGCCAGGGCTGCAGGGTGCTTTCAGGCAGGGACTCAGAGGCCACCTGCCTGGCTGGGTTCAAGGATGGACGTGCCATAAACCACTGGTATGACCTGGAACAAAGTACTTAACCCTTCTCTGGTTTGCTTTTATTGGGTTCCATTTTTCTCACAATGGTTGAAGATCAGGGAAAAAAGGGGGGAGGGCAATGCTAACTGGACGCAGGCTAGAAAGTTGGGAGAAATCTGGAGAAGGCCTCGACTTTACCTTTTATATTCTTTCCCAGTATGAAAAAGTCTTTATTCCCTGGGCCTCTTAGTTCATTACAACAACAAAACACCATAGTTTTGTCTAGACCAACAGTTATTCTGTTATATTATAATTTTTTTTCTTCTTTTTATCCTGCAGTACTGGGGATTGAACCCAGGGACATTCTACCTCCGGGCTACACCCCCAGCCCTATTTTTTATTCTTTATTTTGAAATAGGGTCTCACTAAGTTGCAGAGGGTCTCACTAAGTACCTGAGGCTGGCCGTGAACCCGGATCCTCCTGCCTCAGCCTCCCAAGTACTGGGATGACAAGCGTGCGCCACCATGGCCGGCTTATAATATTATAATTTCTGACAGCTGGAACTTTCAGGCCTTTCCCAGCTGTCTGGTCTGGGGCAGGTCACTTTGCCCTCCTAAGGCTTGATTTCCTCACCTGGACATCAGTGTCGCCACAGGACCTGCCTCTTGCGATCTCGTGAGAATCTAATTAAATGACGTATGTCAGTGTTTCATAGGCGCGCACCCTAAGAAAACAACCGCCGCTCCGTTCTTAGGACGGTGTGCAGTGCGACAATACTGCACAGAAAGATGGTTGTTGTTTCCCTTTTTAATAAAGCCAGAAAGAATTTGAAGTCCTCAGGGATTCAGGTTGATCCCTGTGAATCAGCAGTTTCGATGGCTTGCGGGAGTCTCAGGGGCTGCGGATGGCTGGCTCGGAGGCATGTCATATTCTCAAAAGTTGCCTTGACTTGTCTCCTGGGGTGGTGCCATTTTGATAAAGTGGCTGTCTCTAATTTGTAAAATTCCACCCGGAGAGGGTTTTCTCTCCTTTCCTCCACAGCATCTGGCCACAGCTTCCAAGAAAAGGCTCACCTCCCACAAGGGAAACAACTACCTCTCAATAAAGGATGTGTGTGTGTGTGTGTGTGTGTGTGTGTGTGTGTGTGTGTGTGTGTGTGTTACTTGGGATTGAACCCAGGGGCATTCTACCTCTGAGCTACATCCCCATCCCTTTTTATGTTTTTTTTGTTTTTGAAACAGAGTCTCACTAGTTTGTTGAGTCTGGCTAAGTTGCTGAGGCTGGCCTCAAACCTGCAATCCTCCTGTCTCAGCCTCCCAAGTTCTGGGATTACAGGCATGCGGCACCATGCCTGAGTAGTAAAGGACTTTTAACTCTTTCGAACTGAACCTATGTTTTATTCAGCCAGTTTCCTCTGACAACACACATTTCAGCAAGAGTTATTTTAAGAGTTCCGAATCCTCTTGGTAAACAAGGCATTGCATGAACTTACTGCTCGTCTCTCTGAAAATGGCCAGTTGAATGTGGCATGAGACGGTCACTTTACCCAGAGGACCATTTCGCTTCCTCCAAAGGACTGACATGAATATCCACCACGTCCCCTCCACCAAAAAAAACCCACTTTAAAACTTCCCACAGGCCAGGCACGGTGGTACATATCTGTGATCACAGTACTTGGGAGGCCGAGATAGGAGGACTGCAGGTTCAAGGCCAGTCTCAGCAACTTAGTGAGACCTTCAGCAACTTAGCAAGACCCAGTGTCCAAATACCTAATAAAACAAGGCTGGTGGGGTAGCTCAGAGGTAGAATGCTCCTGGGTTCAATCCCCAGTACCAAAAAATAAAAAATAAGCCCGGCGTGGTGGCGCACGCTTGTAATCCCAGTACATTGGGAGGCGGAGACTGGAGGATCCGGGTTCGTGGCCAGCCTCAGCTCTCTCTCTCTCTCTCTCCCTCCCTGTCTCTCTCTCTCTCTACTTAGTGAGGCCCTCCGCAACTTTGTGAGACCCGGTTTCAAAATAAAGTATAAAAAAATAGGGCCGGGGGTGTAGCGCGGAGGTAGAACGAACGCCCCTGGGTTCAATCCCCGGTACCGCAAAAAAAAAAAAATAAATAAATAAATAAAATAAAATAATACTTTTCATAGGACAAGGTTTAAATGTGAAGATCTATACAAGCTATGATCTAGAACTCGAGTTCTCTAAGCCCCAGGGATTCCATGGTCCCAGTCCCCACAGAGGCACAAGGACTGACCTTAGACTCACTCAAATCTGGGCTCAAATCCCACCTCCCCCCCCCCGCACAGCCCGGCTGCTTCGGGCCGGTGACTGTACGCTCTCAGTGCGGGTTTCACCTGGGAGATGAGCCACCTCGCAGGACTTCGTCAGTCATTCTGCAAATATTTGTTCTACCACAGGTGAGAGAGACAGGCAAGGGCTTTCTGCCCTGCACAGCAGCCAGCGTGGGTCGCTGATGTAGAACAAAGAGCGGCTGCCACACCTAGGCAGCTGCCTCACACGGTGCCCGACGGAGCGGCTCTGAGGGTGGTGGCAGGCTCAGCGACCCGGCTGGCTCCAGGTGCCAGGCGGCGCGCCCTCTGCTCCCACGTTACTGACTCATGAGTCACTCCTGTGCACCTGGGTAAGCGAAGCAGGTAGGGGACCCGAGGCCACACGACCTGTCACTGGTCCCAGGGATGCAGTCCTAGGCTTCCTGGGAAGGTCAAGGGGTGTGGGAGGAGGGAGAGCTCAGCTTGTAGGAGGCGTGCAGGGAGGACGGCAGGGCTGGACACCTGGGGAGGGGAGGGGCCTCAGCACAGCATCCTACACAACTGACCCAAGATGGGAACTTTTTACCCCAGCTGGGGCCGGGCGCTGAAAGTGACCCGCCCCAGAAGGGACACAAGGGAAGCATGGTACATTTCTCTCTCTCTCTCTCTCTTTTTTTTTTTTTTTTTTTGGCACTGGGGATTGAACCCAGGGGCATTCTACCTCTGAGCTACACCCCCAGCCCTATTTCTTATTCTTTATTTTGAAACAGGGTCTCACTAAGTTGCGGAGGGCCTCACTAAGTAACTGAGGCTGCCCACGAACCCAGATCCTTCTGTCTCAGCCTCCCAAGTACTGGGATTACAAGTGTGCGCCACCATGCCTGGCTTTTATTCTTTATTTTGAAACAGGGTCTCACTAAGTTGCAGAGGCCTCACTAAGTAGCTGAGGCTGGCCACAAACCCAGATCCTTCTGTCTCAGCCTCCCAAGTACTGGGATTACAAGCGTGCGCCACCACGCCCGGCTAGGGTGGCACATCTCTACTGAAGCTTCCTTCAGCATGAGACCTCTCCCTGTCTCAGCCCCTCTCACCTCCAGAATAGACTTGAGGAGACTAATCCAGCCGAGGAAGGCTTAGGGAGAAATGGCGAGTAATTAATAGAGCAGGAGAGAGCTTCCAGGCTGAGGGAGGACCAGGAGAGAGAGGGGGAAGGGAGAAGAGGAGAGAGGGGAAGATGGGGAAGGAGAGGAGACAGGAGAGGGGAGGAGAAGGAGGAAAAGAAAGAAGAGAGCGAAAAAAGAGAAGGAAGAGAAAACCAAAAAATAAAAAGGAGAAGAAGAAAGAGAAGAGAGAGAGAAGGAGAGCAAAAAAGGGAAAAAGAGGCGTTTGTTCAGGGTAACTGAGCAGGATTTAGTAGACTTGAGATTCAGCACTGACTTACCCTTTTACTGTGTGTGTGTGTGTGTGTGTGTGTGTGTGTGTGTGTGTGTGTGTTGCAGGGGATTGAACCCAGGGATATTCTACCTCTGAGCTACACCCTCAGCCCTATTTTATTTTTTATTTTGAAACAGGGTCTCACCAGGTTGCTGAGGATCTCACTAAGTTGCTGAGGCTGGCCTTGAACTTGCAATCCTCCTGTCTCAGCCTCCCAGGTAACTGAGATTACAGGAGTGCACCACCACTGAGCTATACTCTCAGCCCTATTTTACTTTTTATTTTAAAACAGGGTCTCCCTAAAGTTGTTGAGGGCCTCGTTAAGTTGCTGAAGCTGACCTCGATCAAACTTGCGATCCTCCTGTCTCAGCCTCTCAATTACTTGGATTACAGGCGTGCGCCACCACGCCCAGTTCAGCCATTTACTACTAAGTGACTCACTCTCCCGACCTCAGTGTCTTCATCTGGGACAGCGATGGCTACAGCTGCCTCTCAGCTGTTTAGGGATGACGTGAAAGAGCACACGCAGTGAGCTCTCCATCAATGTTAGCCGCTCTTTTTACCATTACTGGCTATTACTCAGAAAACATTAACGTTGATCTGTCGCTAATATGCTCCTTGCCTAGAAATATTGGAACAAGGATTTCAGGAGTCAGCAAACTTTTTCTTGAAGTGCTAGATAGAATGTTCTCAATTTCTGAGCTTTGCTGCAACTGCTTAACTCTGGCACTGTGTATGGAAGCAGCCATAGAAGATATATTAAAAACAAAACAAAACAGAAAGCTTGACTGTATTCTAATAAGACTCTACTCACAGAAACAGGTGTTGATCCCATTTGCCAACATCAAAATAAGGCTCTGTCACTGGGTGTGGTGGCGCACGCTTGCAATCGCAGTACTCTGGAGGCTGAGACAGGAGGATCACAGGTTCGAGGCCAGCCTCAGCAACTTAGTGAGGCCCTCCGCAACTTAGTGAGATCTCATTTCCAAATAAAAAATAAAATAGGCCTGGGGGTGTAGCTGGGAGGTAGAATGCCCCTGGGATCAGTCCCCAGCATCAAACAAACAAACAAACAAACAAACAAACAAACAAACAAACGGCTTTGTTCTTTGAGAAGGCATTTCAAGTCCCTTCCACGGCTAGCTTTTCCTCCCTTGCGAGGAGTGTTCTTTGTACACACAGTTACATACCTCCAACCCGGCTGACATATTTTATTGCATTACAATAAAATAAAGCGAGACACCCACAATAAAGTTCTCATTTTATCATCCAAAGAGCTCATGAATTCAGATTCCATGAACTTCACGGCCATCTCTTCCGCCTCAGAGGATCAGTGGCCATGACCAGTGTCAAGAAACTGAAGCTCACACTTGCAGTAAGCAGGAATCCCACATGGACTCTGACTTCATTTGATGCCACTCCATTCCTGACCCAGCTGGGCATCGAGCTGACACGCCCTGGAAGTGTTTGTTTATAGAGACAGTCAGCCCTCTGCATGGACAGGTTCGGTATCCCTGGATTCAACCCGCTGAGTTCCGAAAACATTTGAAAAAAAATACTGTGTCTCTACTGAACACGGGCAGACTTTTTTTCTTATCATTATTCCCTAAACAACATAGTATAACAACTATTTACATAGCGTTTACATTGTGTTAGGTATTACGAATAATGTAGAGATGACTTAAAGTGTAGGCGAGGATATGGATACGTCATATGCAAATACTATGCCATTTTTTCCCTTTTTTTTTTTTTTGCGGTCCTGGGGATTGAACCCAGGGGCATTCTACCTCCAAGCTACACCCCGGCCCTATTTTTTATTCTTTATTTTGAAACAGGGCCTCACTAAGTTGCAGAGGGCCTCACTAAGTAGCTGAGGCTGGCCATGAACCCGGATCCTCCAGTCTCAGCCTCCCAAGTACTGGGATTACAAGAGTGTGCCACCACGCCCGGCTATAACATCATCCTTTTAAGTAGTCAGCAACTATGAATTTCAGCAAACATACATAATGGTGTAATTATAGTCAAAATATAAAGCAGTTCCATTACTCTAAAAAAATTCCCCAAAATGGCATCCTGGCCGCCTTCCCCTTCACTCATCCTGAACACCGGCTGATCTGATTTCTGTCCCCATGTTTTGCTGTTTCTGAAATAGCAGGTAGGATATAGCCTTTTGAACCTGGTTTCTGTCACGGAGCACTGTGTGTTTGAGACTCCCCCGCATCGTGGCACCTGTCAGCGGTTGGTTCCTTTTCGTGACCGAGTGATACTCCATGGTAGACATAACACACTTTGCTTATCTGTTCACCAGTCATAAAACCTTAGTTGGGGGCAGTTATGAATGCATCTGCTGTTACTGGTCACTGGCTTTTGTGTGCCATAAGTTTTGCTCTCTCTTGGGTCCCCTCCTCGGATTGGGGTTACAAGGTCACATGGAAGTGAGTGCATGTCTCAATAAGCAACTGCCACCCTGTCTTCCAAAGTGACTCTACCACTTCGTGTCACCACCAGCCACGTACCCATGCTCGCCGGCATTTAGCATTGTCGGTTTTTTGTTTTAGCCTTTCTGATAGTTGTGCATGGTTTTTGTCTACTATAAACAGGACTACGAGACGTATCCTTATACGTATTAAGATCCTTTGTTATTAGATGGAAGTGTATCTGTAAGATAACATTCTTGGAACCAGAATGGATGGGTTACAGGGTGTGAAATGTCGTGATATTGCCAAACAGCCTCTGCGTGGTGGCGCCAATTTGCCCGCCTACCGGATGGTTATAACAGCACCTCTCTTGCCACATCCTCACCAATAGTGTGTTACTCAATTGGAGTTCATGTTTTTATTTATTTGTTTATTCATCTATTTATTTTTAAAGAGATGGGGTCTTGCTATGTTGCCCAGGCTGGCCCCAAACTCCTGGGCTCAAGTGATCCTCCTGCCTCAGCTTCCTGAGTAGCTGGGGCCATAGGCACTCACCACCATGTCCAGTAAGTGCATGGTTTTGTGTGTGTGTGTGTGTGTGTGTGTGTGTGTGTGTGTGTGTGTGTGGTACTGGGGAT
>PVJS01062333.1:0-10763 GCA_004027185.1 Glis glis | reverse complement strand
ATTTTTTGTATTTTTTTTTATTCTCTACTTCATTGATTTCTGCTCTGATTTTAATAATTTCCTGTCTTCTACTAGCTTTGGGTTAGACTGTTCCTGTTTTTCAAGGGCTTTGAGGTGTGTCATTAGGTTGTTTATTTGGTGATTTTCTGTTCTTCTTATGTGGGCACTCAGTGCTATGAATTTTCCTCTTAATACTGCCTTCAGGGTGTCCTAGAGATTTTGATAAGTTGTGTCTCTGTTTTCACTTGTTTCTAGGAATTTCCTAATTTCTCCCCTTATTTCTTCTCTGACCCATTCCTCATTCAGCAGTGTGGTATTCAGTCTCCACATGTTTATGAGGTTTCTCTGGGTCTTCTTATAATTGATTTCTAGTTTCATGGGAGTCATTTGAGAAATGGGAACAGTTTTTAACATTAGTGTCAGAGTACTTTCAGAGAGAGAAAAAACAAAATTAACATCTCATAATTAATCAAAATTTGTGTGTTGCTACTGTGTTAAACACAGTTCAGATGCTGGGATTATAGCAATGCACGGGGAAGATACCTCTGGAAGTTTGCATTTTAGTAAGCACAGTAATAAGTATTCATATGATGTCTATATAGTCCTTTCCACTCACAAAATATTTCAAAGCTGAAATATAGGATCATTGCACAACTATTTTTACACAAGGAAACAGAACACAGCAAATTAAGAAAGTGTACTGGGAAGAAGGCACTGACCCAAACAACTTGTGCTAACGGATGGAGTCTGGGCCCCTTGAGTTATGAAGGCAGGTAAAGCCACACAGGAAGCATGGGACGCAAGAAAGTTAGAAGACTTTTAGTCCCATTTTTTCTACATCCAGTTGGAATTGCTTTAGTAGCAAAATCAAATTGATTTCCACAAGTATTCACCAGTGCACTAATGGTCACTGACACGTTTAACGCCACATGAAATACAAAAATGATTATGTGAGACATGCATGACATTTACCAAAATAAGAAAGATCAAAAAGTTAAGATTTTGAATTCCTCAGCAGCACCAACTCTGGGGGTACATGGAATTTTGTTCCTATCCTAAGTGGGCTTTAGGCAAATCACTTGAGTCTCAGAGTTGTCGGTTGTAAATTGGGGATCATAATATCCACTTCAAAGAGCTATTGGGAAGATTAAATAACAGAATGAATGTGACAGTGCCACGACAGTGAGACTCAGACACTTGGTGGCATTTTATTTGTTTGATGCTGTCAAGCACGTCACAAAGAAAATAACTTCTGTACTTAGTAATACCAATTGGTCCATTATCGAACTACCTGATTGCATGCCCAGGATAGTGTTTTCTAAGAAATCTTTGGAAAGACCAAAAGTGAGTTCATCGTGTCCTTCCCTTGAAGGATCTCAGAAGGTGACACGACATTTATATGTAGATTAAAGCAAAGCCCAAGAAAGACTGTTATCTTAGGTAAGAAATAAACTGGGTTTCTGGAAGCCTGGAACAGGAAGCCATAAGTCAGATCAGATCCAACCACAAGCAGATGCTCATTGGAGGTAATATTGCTATCAACTAATGAGCTTTCCACATGCAGAAGGGAGGCAGCTAGGCTCATTTTATCCAGTAACCCCTGAAAGCAATAGCACCTGGCATTAAGGGTTCTTCCAGAGCTAAAAATGTTTAGAAGCTAAAAATAAGTTCTGGTCTAAAACACAAAAAGAAATCTGCAAAGATGAAAGTAATGGACGTTTATCAAATGCCTACAAACGTAGACACGTAAACTGGTCAACCACATTTAAGATGGGTATATTTTATTATGTTTGAAATGCTTAGAGGTGGAGCCTCCAAAAATAAAGAGACCCTGTGCAGGAAACAGGCCTTTTTACCTCTGTTTTATTCCACCTATTTCAAATTCCTAGTTGAATTCCCCTTCTCCCTTCATCTCCTCACCTAGTCATAAACAGAGAAATGTTTTGAGCAAACCCTTACTTTGAATGAAAAATGTGAGCACTACCATATTCTCTGGCTGCCTCCACCCAGTTCACCACCCAACCTCTCCATCTAATTCTGTGCCCATTTGCCCTCTGTCTTCTGATAAGGGTCAGCCAATGAAAGTGCTGGCAGGAGAGAGTTTCAGGTATTTATTCCCTTGACTCCCTCCTGCCTGGCTGTAGTTCATCATGACCTTCCCTTACTTGTGATTTTTAAATGTCTTCCATGTACCAGAAATTATGGAGGATACAGAAAATGTATGGCCCTTCACTTAAATATTAGTTAGAAAAATAAGAGAGTGTATAACCACACAAGGAGAGATAATACAAAGTAAGAGCTACAATGACTAATGAGAGACAAGTGCTCAGGGACTTAGAGATGCAGGAGAGCGGTCCAGGGTGACATAAAAGCTGAGCTCATGGAGAAGACAACTGGGGTCAGGTGTTTTCATTTCAAAGAACTGATGCATTTATAAATATGATGAAAGAGACATGGAAGTAAAGCCTAAGTTTCAGAGAAAATAGAAACAAAGTAGAAAACCAAAATCATGTCCAAGAACAACTTAATTTCACAAACCAGAAAGTCCACTATATTCGCTAGAGTTGATTTTCAGATTTGATGGCGAGCTTCCTGGAAGTTGAAGGGGAATAAAATGGCACAATTTTCAATAAGCAGAGTGAAGCATACGAATTTCCTGGGGAAGTACAATTTTCTAATACTGAATTTTTAAAATATATCATGTACTACTTTATAGAGTGGACAGCGAAGGATGTCCAGAGACTCTTACAGTGTATGTATGACAGATAGAGTGACCTAATTGATATGTTGATATGACTGGCAGAAGTTTTTAACAAAAGTCAAGGGTATAGCTGAATGGCAATTCACTGAGTGCAACTGAATGAAGGATTAAGGAAATATACTCCATGTTAAGAAAATTAAGATTGGGAGTGGGGCTCCCTTCTGACTCACGGATAGGATTTAGAAAAACAAATGTTCTTTAGTAACTATCACCTCCCTGATGGGTTCATTTGATAGGCATGAAAACTGAAAGCTGAGACTATACTCTGCCTGGGACCCTGATGTTCTATGCCATTGACTGAGATGTGATGAACATTATCTTTAAGAGTTCTAACAAAGTTCACACTTCCTGTTGTAATATAAAGGTTTTCTTATTTTCTCACAGACCTTAACAAAACAATCACAACGTTACACTTACGAAGTAATTTATGGTTTTGAAAATCAATTCAATTCTAGTTGAATGATTATGTTCTTGGATTATAGAATATGAGATTAGAATGGTCCTTGGAGACAGGGAACGAATTTGTCTTTTGCTATTTGTAGAAGAGGCAGGCAAAGACCCTGGGGAAGTCAGCATAACATGTGTCTGTACCCCTGAATGTTGAACGTACTGCTCCATGAGAAGACCAAAGCCACCAGCTACCCACTGCATTTAGAGAGTTCATGACGCAAATGGTCTTTGAAGAGGAAGCCCTGTCTTCGATGTTAGAACCAGTTCGCCAAGTGGAGTACCTCATACTCTGTTTCTAAGACTTTTATTTAAAGACTTTAGGGGATAATATTTGGCAGTGAGTTTGAGCAGTAATTATCTCTGGAAAAAAATTCAGGGGATTAGTTAAAGCATTTGATCTTTAATGTTCTAAGGGTTAAAAGTCTGAATGTCAATAAAATAAATCAGTAGGGTACAAATTGTTTACATAGTAGGTCCTTGACTTGAAACATTTGTGGGTTTGACACATTGTGAATAACACTATAGAGTTCTGGCAGTTAATTTTGAGGAATCATGAATTTGAATTATGTTATAATACAGCTGTGCACTGGACCTAGCCCCTACCTACTAAGTGAGCTTATAGTGGATCATGGACACATTAATGTGTAGCTTTTATTCTTTACTTGTGCCACATAGAATTACATTAAATGATTTAAAAAACCATTATAGGAATTTGTAATAATAAATTTTAATGGAAAACAACCTAAATGTCTACCAATCAGAGGTATTATATATGGACACAATAGACTGTTAGGAAATTCTTTAAAAATAACAGCAGGGCATGATGGTGCACTCTTGTATCCCAGTACTTGGGAGGCTGAGACAGGAGGATTATAGGTTTGAGGGCAGCCTCAGCAACTTAGTGAGACCTGGTTTCAAAATAAAATAAATAAATAAATAAATGAATAAATAAATAAATAAATAAATAGAGCTGGGAGTATAGTTTGGAGTTAGAATGTCCATGGGTACCAAAAAAAAAACCAGAAAAAGGGAACTTACATTACCAGAAATTACAAACTACCATAAAACTGCAGCAATCAAATTACAAGATATTAGCATAGTAATATAAAAACAAATTAGTAAACTGAGTCCAGAAATAGATTAGTGAAAATCTGGTTTAGTGCACAAGGTGCTGGCATAATTGGATATTTATTTAGAAGAAGTACCTTAAACCATGTAAAATAAGTCCTCAAAGTAGAAAGAACATAACAAAGTATTATAACAACAAATAATAAAATATTTATGGAACCTCACAGGTGGGAGAAACATTCAGACACCATCAGGAAAAGACTAAACAACTCAGTAAATAAATGATTTTGATGGTACAATCTACCCTAGTCAAACTCATAAGACTTGAGGAAAATATTTGTGGTGCATATGTCAGTAAAGGGTTGAATGCCTCAAAGCATAAATGTATGATATAAAGATACTTAGTTTAGCATTATTTGAAGTGGAAAACTTTTTTTTAAATGTTACCAGAGATTGAACCCAGGAACATTCTGTGTTGAGGTGAGCTACACCCCAAGCTCTTTTTATTTTATTTTTTTGTTTGGAAACAGGGTCTTGCTAGGTTGCTGAGAGTCTTGCTGTGTTGCTGAGGCTGTCCTTGAAGCTGCAGTCCTCCTGTCTCAGCCACTCAAGTACTGGGATCACAGGTGTGCACCACCAAGCCTGGCTGAAGTGGAAAACATTTGACAACTTGAATGTCAATCAAACCCTGGGAATGTAGCTCAGTGGTGGAGCACTTGCCTAGCATGAGCTCGGCCCTGGGTTCAATCCCCAGTACCCCACAAATGTCAGTGAAAGGGAAATGGAATGATTTATGGTATAACCATGATATGAATATTACCCAGCAATAACGATACTGAGTTAGACCCATATATTGCCCCAGAAAGATGGCCATGACAGTCAGTGAAAAATGAATTGCACAATGATAAGCAATGTGCACTGCTTTCAATCACAACAATCTGTTCATTTCAGTCACAGTTTTTATTTGCTTATTGCTGTTTGTTTTGTTGCTTTCTTGGTTATTATCTGATTTCCCTATTGGGCTATAAAAAATTACAAAGCTATAAAGAAGGAACAAAATCTGTCTAGTTCACCTTTAAAACCCCACATCTAGGTACAGTTAGAAGATACTTACTGAACATTTATTTAATGAAAATTCATAATGAACTTCTGGAAGGATATATAAGCCTTTTAAAAGTGATTTCCTTTAGATAGTTGAATATGGGGTTTTAGGATGAGGGTTAAAACCTCAATTTTCACCTTATATGTTGGTGTTTGATTTTTTTTTTTCTACTGGGGATTGAACCCAGGGGCATTCTACCTCCAAGCTCCACCCCTAGCCCTTTTAAATTTTTTTTTGGCTTTTGAAACAGGGTCTTGCTAGGTTGCTGAGAGTCTTGCTACATTGCTGAGGTTGTCCTTGAACCTGTGATCCTCCTTGTCTCAGCCTCCCAAGTACTGGGATTACAGGCGTTAACCACCACGCCCAGTTTGGTGTTTAAATTTTTATTATGAGCATATGCTATTTTCATTTTTCGAAAAAGACTAATTATTATGGTAATGTACTATTATGAACTATTATTATGGCAATCTAAAACCAGTTATGAAATTAAAAAGTAAGATAAAAACTCATAAAATCTAGATTAAAAAATAAACAAAACCCCAACATTTTCTCCATGAAACATACTCCCCTGCCCCCAAACTGCTATTCTCTGGATGAAAGTGACCAAACTGAAGAAAATGGACACAAAGGTAAGCCCAGGATTTCTGGCTTAAGCAACCAGTTGCTAGGCTGCTAACAGTGCCTTTTGCTGAGCTAAGGAGTGAGGCCAGCTGGTGGGAAGAGAGCTTCTCATAGACAAACTAAGGTGCTCGTGGACACTCAACTAGAAGTGCTGGATAGATGGCAGAATCTAGAGCTTGCAATGGAAATCGGGGCTGGAGATGGACATGTAGAGCTCTTGGCTCATTGGCACCTGAAGCCTTGGGAGTGAGTGGTCTATCCTCAGACAAGGGAGACCTAGAAAAGAAAACTAGGATGGAAGAGCAACGATTCACCAAAGGAGGCCATGTGCAAAAAGAATGAGAAGGAAGGACAGTAGGGAATCCAGGTGAGAATGGTAGTAGCATCAGAGTCAAAGGGAAGGAACATTCCAAGAACAAGGGAGAAGTTAGTGGTTCCAAGTGAGAGTCTCACTACATTGCTCAGGCTGTCCTCAAACCTGTGATCCTCCTGTCTCAGCCTTGAATTAAAGGTGTTTTCACCACTACACCCGGCTTGGTGTTTAAATTTTTACCATAAGCATATATTATTTTCATTTTTAAAAAAAGACTAATTATTATGGCAATGTATCCAAAATCAGTTTTGAAATTAAAAATTAAGCCGGGTGTGGTGGCGCATTCTTGTAATCCTTGGGAGGCTGAGACCAGAGGATCCGGGTTTGCAGCCAGCCTTGGCTACTTAGTGAGGCTCTCCACAACTTACTTTCAAAATTAAAGAATAAAAGATAGGGCTGGGGGTGTAGCCTGGAGGTAGAATGCCCCTGGGTTCAATCCCCAGTACCGCAAAAATAAATAAATTAATGAATAAATGAATAAATAAATACATAAATAAAATAAAACAAAAACTTATAAAATCTAGTTGATAAAAATAAACAAAACCCACATTTTTCTCCATAAAACATACTCCCCCCCAAAAAAAACTGCTATTCCATGGATGAAAGTGACCAAAGTGAGAAAATAAGCCCAGTTGTGAAATTATCTGTGTCACTGTTCACATTAGGACATCAGTTTCCATGATGTGATGAGGGATGGAAGCATATAAATCTCTTCCAATAAATTTCTTTTTTCTTTTCTTTTCTTCTTTTCTTTTTTCTTTCCTTTTATCTTCTCTTCTTTTGCCTTCTCCTCCCTCCCTTCCTTCCTTCCTTCCTTCCTTCCTTCCTTCCTTCCTTCCTTCCTCCCTCCCTCCCTCCCTCCCTTCCTTCTTTCCTTCCTTCCTCTCCTGTGTGTGTGTGGAGTGGGGGTACTGGGGATTGAACCCAGGGGCATTTTACCTATTAGCTACACCTCCAGCTGTTTTAAATTTTTTTGTTTTTGAAACAGGATCTTGCTAGGTTGCTAAGATTCTTGATATGTTGCTGAGGCTGGTCTCGTAACTGCTACCCTCCTGTCTTAGCCTCCCAAGTACTGGGATTATAGGTGTGCACCACCACACCCGGCTAAGAATTTTCTTTTGTGAGAGTGGAAAAATTTGGAGTGGTAGCTGGAGGATTCCTTAGCCAAAAATAGAATCATCCCTATATTCCTCCAGAAGGATGGAAAATCAGCATTTGTACTGTGAGGAGTGGGTTTGTATTTGCTCCAGATGTTTATCTAATATTGCATAACGGATGCGAGAATGCCAGAGGCACAGGGATGCTTTATGTATAATCATGATGTGCTTCCAAAGACATGCTACTGATTCCAGACAATCAGCATTTTGACTGAGCTCTGGATAGCAAATATTAAATGACTAAATGCTGGCTCCATAAAGCTCCACACTGATAGTGGATAGGGTGGTGGGGTGGTGGCAATCTACTTAATGGAATAGGGTACCACTAGACAGCCCCAGTACTTGAAAATAAGGGAAATAAGGTTGTTCTATGAACTTTAGATTACTGTTCTTGGATGAGGGATAGATCTTCAAATTACCTTACTGAGACAGAATGGTTTTCAGGCCAGAGTAGAATGTAAGGGAAAGAACATTCTAAGACATGCTCAAAACTTAATCACTCTATTTTTCTGCCCAATAATCAAAATTTATTTGATTTCATTTTTTATCACTTCAAAAATTAGTTGGTCACTCCTATAATTCCTGTATTTGGGAGGCTGAGTCAGGAGGTTTGCAGGTTAGAGGACAGCTTCAGCAACTTAGTGAGACTCTGCCTCAAAATAAAAAATAAAATAGTGCTGGGGGTATAGCTCAGAGATTAAATGCCCCTGCATTCAGCCTCCAATATCATACCCCACAAAAGAAAAAGAAAAAATGCTGGTAGTTTTATTTTCAGAGCATCTAAAAAATAACAGACTTTACTTTCTAGAATAATTTTAAATTACAGTTCCTACTTCTCCACATCCTCGCCAGCATTTGTTGTTGTTTGTGTTTTTAATGATTGCCATTCTAATTGGGGTTAGGTGAAATCTCAGGGTAGTTTTGATTTGCATCTCTCTGATTGCTAATGATGTTGAACATTTTTTTTCATGCATTTATTTGCCATTTGTATTTCTTCTTTTGTGAAGTGTCTAGTTCACTTACCCATTTTTTGATTGGGTTATTTGTTTTTTTGGTGGTGAATTTCTTGTGTTCTCTGCATATTCTAGATATTAGTCCTCTATCAGAGGAGTAGCTGGCAAAAAATTTCCCATTCTGTCAGCTCTCTGTTGAGGTTCTTGATAGTTTCCTTTGCTGCACAGAATCTCTTCAGTTTAATGTAATCCCACGTATTGATCCTCATTTTAATTTCTTGTGCCTTTGGGGTCTTGTTGAGGAAGTTTTTACCCGTGCCTATGTGTTGGAGTGTTGGTCCTATGCCCTCTTCAAGTAACTGCAAAGTCTCTGATCTAATTTCCAGGTCTTTGATCCATCTTGAATTGACTCTTGTGATTAGTCAGTCACAAAAAGTGAAAAGTCAGATATTCTCCCTAATATTTGGAAGGTAGGGAGAAAATGGGACATAAGAATGACTCAAGATAAAAGGAGGAGAAAGCTTAGATGAGTGAAGAAAGTGACCTAACTGAGGGAAACGGGAGGGGGGAAGAGGGAAACACCTCAATGGACATGATGTACATACACAAACTTATCAAAGCCCATCACTGTGCTGAGCATGGGAAGGAGGGGGAAAGAATAGGGCAGGAACTAGGGGAGGGCTCAAGGAGTGCTGTGTGCATTTATGCCGCTACTACCCTGAACTTCATGAAGATGTACCAATAAAAAATGCACCAATAAAAAAGAATAATTTTAAATTTATAGAAAAGTTGAGCAGAAAGCCAGGTGTGGTGGCGCACGCTTGTAATCCCAGTACTTGGGAGGCTGAGACCGGAGGATCCGGGTTCGCGGCCAGCCTCAGCTACTTAGTGAGGCACTCCACAACTTAGTGAGACCCGGTCTCAAAATAAAGAATAAAAAAAAAACAGGACTGGGGGGATCTTGGAGGTAGAATGCCCCTGGGTTCAATCTCAGTACTGCAAAAAAAAAAAAAAGTTGAGCAGAAATCAGTTCCAGCTACCCCCTCCTCCCAACATAGTTTCCTCTATTGTTATATTAATTATATTTAATTAGTGTAGTACATTTGTTACAATTGGTGAGCTAATATCAATACAGTATTAAAGTCTATAGTTTAGGATTCACTCTTAATGTTATACATTCTACAGGTTTTGACAAATGTATATAATGATATGTATCCACCATTAGAGTATCATACATGATAAATTCACTGCCCTAAAACTTCTCTGTACTCCACTGACTCATCTCCCCTTTCTTCTCTCCCATGCCTGCTAACCACAATCTTTTTATTGCTCCATATTTTTGCATTTTCCAGATTGCAGTCTAGTTGGAATCCTATAGTTTGTAGCCTGTTTGAATTAGCTTTCTCCACTTCACAATATGCATTTAAGAATCCTGTAGGTATTTATGTGGCTTGTAGCTCATTTATTTCTATCAGTAAATATTCCATTTATGTTTTTTTTGTTTTTCCATCCACCTATTGAAGGACTTCTTGGTTGCTTCCTTTCTTTGGTGATTATAAATACAGCTGCTCTAAACAGGTTTTTGTGTAGACAAAAGTTTTCTGTTCATTTGGGTAAATAGCAAGGAGTATGCTTGTTGGAGCCTACGGCAAGAGTATGTTTAGTTTCATGAGAAGCTGCCAAACTCTCTTCCAAAGTGGCTGCACCATTTGCATCCCACCAGAGACAAATGAGAGTTCACGGTGTTCTGCATCCTTCTCGGTGTTTGATATTGTCAGTACTGTGGATGTCAGCTATTCTAGCAGGTACACATTTGGAGCCGTTTTTGACTAGAGTAAATAAGTACTTTGGGATAATTAGTTTATATGCCACGATGAGGAGAGAATGAGGAAAAAAAGAATAAATTTTGATGTGGCTCCTGAATGGTAGACCAGGCTTATTACCTAAGTAAATACTAGCCTCCTAGGATGAGATTCTATTCTGGGCCTATGAGAAGACAGAAATGGTAGCTTTTAGTTATTCATTAATGTTATGTCTATACATTAATAATATCTAATGTAACCCAGGCATGGTGGCACATGCCTGTAATCTCAGTACTTGGGAGGCTGAGACAGGAGGATTGCATGTTCGAGGACAGCTTCAGCAATGTAGCAAGACTTTCAGCAACCTAGTGAGACCCTGTTTCAAAACAAAAAATAAAATAAGGCTGGGGATGTAGCTTGGAGGTTGAAAGCCCCAAGTCCCTAAGTTCAATCCCCAGTAACACACACACACACAC
>PVJS01062332.1:0-10763 GCA_004027185.1 Glis glis | reverse complement strand
AAAAAAAAAAAAAGAATATTTAAAAAACAAGCTGGGCATGGAGGCACATGCTTGTAATCCCAGTACTTGGGAAGCTGAGACAGGAGGATTGCAGTTTCAAAGCCAGCCTCAGCAATTTAGTAAGGCCCTCTGCAACTTAGTGAGACTCTGTTTCAAAATAAAAAATAAAATAAGGCTGGGGATGTAGCTGAGAGGTAGAACATCCCTGGGTTCAATCCCCAGTGTCACAAAAGATAGCAAAAAAGAATATTTGAAATACAGATTTATTTCCTCGACAAGCTGACAATGACCCTTGCCTTAAGTGTATAGCATGTTAATGAAATTTAGAAGCCCCCAAAATTAGCAGGGCATTTAAAAATTAAGCATTAATCATAAATTCAAACCTTTACAGTTGATGTATGGAATTAAATTTAAAAAAGTATAATGATACATAACTACAGCAAAAAAAATTGACTTCTTTCATTTCAATCTTTAAATCTCTGCAAGGAGTCTTTTTTCCCCCTAGCAGTGAGATCCACTAAAACTAAGTATTGACAAAACAAACAAACAAACTGAATTTAAAATCAGACTTTTGGATTTCTGTATCGCAATGTTAAATCAAGAGTTTTGAAAATTATGAAATCTATTCAAACACATGTGTTCTCACTTTGAAAGCAAAGCATTGTTTTGAAATATTAACAAATTAAACTGAACATTATTTTCATGTATCATTTTTATTATAATTTAAAAATAAGCTTATATATTATAATTCATTTATAATGAATGTGGGCGTTAGTCTCACAATACCTATAATGCAAAAATAAACAAATAATCTATGATGGGGGAGTGAGCGTTCAATTTTTAGGGGCATGAAACTGAAAAGTCTGGATACCACTGCCCTAAAATACTGGCTTAATATTTCATTTTGTTTTCCAGCTAGAAATTTTGTTTCTAGTTCACTAAGCCTAAAATTTTAAAGGCCATCGTGTTACCAATGCCTCCCTTTCATTTTCAGAAAGTAAAATTTTCCAAAGCCAGGAGATCCTAACTTTGAACTACTGCTTACAGATGTTCTCTGCACTTATACCGTGGAAGAGCCACAGATCTTCTGTCTAGATGAGGCTACAAGGTCATGATTTATTAACAATTTGGTAAAACACATATGGGTGAAATACTCTTATTCTCCAAGTTCAAATACTCATAGTTTCACTTGAGCAGATTTTTGTATGTTCCCTGATACTTTTAAAATTTAATGTGTAAGTTGACTTCAATTAAAGAGCACACAGTCACAATGTGTGACTTCTTCTTATTCATATTTTGGCCTATTGCTATTCCCAAATAATTGCACTGTCGATTCCATGACTAAAACCTGTTACATCTGAATCTACATAATCTCATTAATTCAAAATGAAATCCTATAAAACACTTCAGTAGAAGATTTTGCACTGCCATAGAGCACTGTATGTGGTTTGAAGACCATGTTTCTACTTCTATTTGTAGGCTAGACTACAAATATCCAAAACGAGTAGTCATTAGCAAGAGATGATGACAATAAACAACTCTATTTGATACAAGGTTGACAAAATCCACCAAAATTGTTCAAATATTAGAAATATCATCTCATACTTTTTATAAGCATTCTTACTGATTATTTGCTTATCACTGTGCTTGAGTAAGCTGGCCATTACAAATTCTCCCAAGGCTTCCATTCTTTTAATTTTTAAAATTTTTGGTGGTAGGGATGAAACCCAGGCTCTTGCACATGCTAAGCGCAGCCTACCACTGAGCTACACCCCAGGTTTTCAGAAGGTTGCATGGCATGGCATTTGCATTAATCAAATCTTGTGCTATTTTGCATAAATGTCATTCTACTGTTTTATCTTAATTGTATTACAGCTTGCAACAGTAGCCACATAAACCAAGATGCTTTCATAATTACAAAGAATATTAATACTAACCAGTACAGAGGTTGAACAATGTGGATGTTTTATTACATCCACTCTCTTATTACCCCATACAGAGAACACACCAAAATATCTAGCTCCTTGCGCTGGGCTAAAGAATTAAGATAAGCCCCCTCCAAACACATTTGACCTTTCTATAAAATGACTCCAAAATGCTACCACAAGTGTGAATCCCACAAAAAGGTCACAAGCTTAGAGCCTGTTGGGGACTCACAGCCCCATAAACACAACTGACAGACAGGCTGGGCTCAAAGTTAATTTCTTTAATTCTAATCTTTATATTAATTAGCACAAATGTAAGAGCAGAAATTGTAAATCAAGAGTAGCATGCACATGCTTATCAGTGGGCCTGTTAAAGAGCCTCTTACTGGCAAAAAGATTTGTCTTACAAAAAATAGAGGTTGGAGGACAGAAAAAACTTGGGATCAACTAAATATAGAATTAAGAAAACTGTTGATCTTTACTATGATTGTCCTGATTTCCTTTTAATAAAGATATGTTTTAGAAGGGAAAAGGCAAACAAATTAGCCTCAAGATCCGGACAAGGACAAAAATAATTTGTATTTATAGCAGTCATGCTAAAGGTTTCTATTCTTTAAAAGATAGTCATGGCTAAAAGGTAATTAAAGTAATAGTGACAAAATGCATTGTTTTAGAAATGACTCCATAAAATGACTTAATGGCCATTACTGCACATTTTAAGGAGACTGCCTCATGAGATAATGCCAAGCTACTTTTTCCTATAAACTGCAATCATCTAAAAATGCAAATGGAATGTGTCTTATTAATTTTTAACTTATAATTGTTGTAGGATGCTATGCCTCTGTATAAAATGAAAGCTGGTTTCAAATTTAAAAAGAGAGGGCAGTTACACAGCACACTGGGTAGCTCGGGTCACACTATTCTTGATGAGATTTGGTCTAAAGGAGTCTCCACCAAATTAAAAAAGAAAATGAGCTCCACAGAGGGTTCTGGGTTGAATTTACTCTTACAGGATTTGTGATGTTACTCCCTCCAAAAAAAGTACATTCTGCCTAGACAAAGATTTTGTGGCGTTCTGAAAGTTTGGAACTTTGAAAGAGAGCGACCACAGCTTACTCTCAGTTTGTTCAAGCCAGTCCTGTCGACCTTGTGCCTTGCTCAGGCCCCTGGAGGACATAAGTCTCCTCGTCCACCCAACTCACAATGTCTTTGTCACTGTGACGCATCCTCAGAGCCATCACCCTTGTCTTTGAACTTCTATCTACCTGTGGCCAAGGTCACACAGCCTTGTCCTTATCTCCTCTCTTCATTTCACTCGGTTCTATGACCAGCTGCGCATAGACACTAGGCTGAGGCCAGCTGAGATCAAGTGAGTCTGACTGAGATCAGCAGAAAGGGCCACCTGACCCATGGACTTGTGAGCCAAGCGTAACACACGGTTATTGTTTGAAATCACTATGTTTCTGTGTGGCTTATTATGCAGCTAAAGCTCCCGGACAGAGATGTTTCCTTAGTCATTTTAATAAGGGGACTGTGCTTTAGACCATTTCCTGTGCCTTCAGAGGTGGGACTCATTAGATATCTATGGAGAAACTATTAAACCTATCATGCAGTTTATAAAACAGAAACACTCAGAAGGTGATTCTATAGCAAACCTGCATTGATGTGCATGGTCTTCAGACAGGCAGCCCAACTCAGGAGTCCACAAATGAATTCAACCCCTCAATACTTAGAACAGGCTGGTAATACAGATGTGCATGGAATTCTTTTGTTTCTGTGTGTGAGCAGAGCCCCATAAATAAATCATAAAAGAAGTTGATGAGGCACTTTATATACAGCATAGACTGCTAAAGCCTGTGGGTAGGGACTTAAAATGAGGTTTTCAGGATATAACCGGAAAAAATACCCTTGAAAGGAAAAGAATGTGGCAAAGATAGAGACTCTGCAGTAAGTCTTACAACACAATGAAAAACAGGCAAAAAGCCATTGCCACGGTCAGCCCCATCTGCCACCCACCTTACCCTAAGACCTCCCTGAACTCATCTGCCACTCATTTCACCTAGCTTTATGCCCCTCCTGCACTTACAGCCTTGTTCCATGAACAAGACAAGCCCTTAACTCTTGAATCTTACTCCGACTTGCAAACTCTCCATGGATACCTTATGGTTTGTTCAACTCCCCTCCTGCAATAGTTAATTCTATGTGTCAACTTGACTGGGCCTTAGGGTGCCCAGATATTTGGTCAGACATTATTTGGGGTGTTTCCATAAGGGTATTTCTGGCTGATATTAATATATAAGTCAGTAGACTGAGTAAAATAGATTTCCCTCTCCAATGGGGGTGGGCCTTGTCCAATAAGTTGTAGGCCTGATTAAAACAAAAGGCTGATCTTCTGGGTAAGAGAGAATTCCTCCTATCTAACTGCCTTTGAACTAGAACATCAGCTCTTCCTGGTTCAATAGCAGCTGGTGGCCTTTGGATATGAACTGGGACAAAATCATGCAGACCAATTCCTTATGGTCAGCTCTCCCCAGATAAGCAGACTAGTAGGAGAATAACTGAAGAACACTAATTCATAATTCTTTATCTTCCTTAAGATAACCCTCTTAGTACTAAGACTGGCCTAACCATCCTATTAAGAATAGAAAATTTCTCCACCCTATCTCTCCTCCACCCTTTAATATTCTCTAGTTTTTCTGACCACTCTACATGCTATATTTTATGTCTTTAATTTACGTATTACTTTCCTAAGAAAACCCCATAGAAACATGGATTTTTTTTCATTTTCTTCTCCATTCTATCTCCAATACTCAGAACAATGCCTGATGTTCAGTAAGTATTTCTTGAATGAATGAACTTGAGAAGAAAGCAATTCACTAGCTCAATAGTTATTTGGATCAGGTATTTATTCTGAGCTTGGCAGATTTCACATATAACCCACAGGAAATGCAGTTGGGATGGTCTGCATTAACTGCTATAAAGACTATTTCAGAAGAACATGGAAACAAAAAACACCATTCAAATATCTCACTGGGCAAAGCAGAAGTTAGAGAAAGAGAGTACCAAGAAATGAAAGTGTCTTAGTCAGCTTTTTATCACTGTGACAAAATACCAGAGAAAATCGACTTAAATGAAGAAATATTTATTTTGGCTCATGGTTTCAGAAATTTCAGTTCATGGTAAGCAGGTTCCGTCGCTGTGGGCCTATGGTGAGGTATCATGGTGTAGAGGCCTATGGTGAGGTATCATGGTGCACAGGGTGTGGTGGAACAGAGCTTCTCATCTCATGGTGGCCAGGAAGCAAAGAGAGAGCCAGAGGAAGGGGCCAAGGACAGGAGAGAGTCCCCGAGGGCCCACTCCCTCCAACTAGGACTCACCTCCCACCGTTCCCAACACCTCCCAGTAGTCCATTCAGCTACAGATCCATCAGTGAATTAATCCACTGATGGGGTTAGAGCCCTCATGATCCACTTCCCAATATCTCCACCTCTAAACACTGCAGTGCTGGGGACCAAGAATGAGTGTGTGTGTGTGTGGGGGGGGGGTTACTGCATATCCCAACTGTAACAAGAAAGAATAAAGTTGGTTGTTAGTTTACTATTTTCATGTGGCTGCTAAACAATTTATTAAAACTTGGATGGCTTAAAACAATATAAATTTGTTCTCTCACAAGGCTTAAAGCCAGAAGTCTGAAGTCAAGGTACCCTGAGGGCCACACTTCCTTGAGAGACTCAGTTCCATTCCAATCTCTGCCCTGTGGCGACACTGCCTCCTTCTCCTTATCCCTCTTTTTTAGTACTGGGTATTGAACCCAAGGGCATTCTACCTCTGAGCTCCACTCCCAGCCCTTTTTATTTTACTTTTTAAATTTTGAAATAAGGTCTCACTAAGTTGCTGAGGCTGGATTCCAGCCTGTGGTCTCCTGCCTCAGCCTCCCAGGTACTGGGACTACAGGTGTGCACCACCATGCTGGGAGCTTCCTCCTCTTCTGTGTCTCTTTCCCTACCCCCTGCCTTGCTGTCCTAAGGACACAAGCCACTGGACTTAGGGCCCACTGGATAATCTAGGATGATCTCCACATTGCAAGATTCTTACATTTGTTATATCTTCAAAGACCCCTTTTCCATACAAGATAACACTGCCAGGCTCCAGGAATGAGGACAAAGACATACCGTTTGGGGACCCTCTGCTCAACTATGGCAACAAGATAGAATATTGCAGTGTGTTGTGCTTCCCCAGTGACAGTCCTTAACAGTGTTTTCCAGCTGCCGACCTGGGGTGCTTTCTGGGGAATGTGGGCCTTTGCCATGACAATAACTAAACCCTCTTGGGGTTCCGTAAGGACTCAGATTCATCATCTGGCAGTTTATATTGTTGCTTATTATAGTAAAGATCTTTTCTCAGGAAGCCACGTGCTGAAAGCAAGATGGAGTGTTTCTTTAGACAAGAGAGTCATCAGAGGGCCAGGCTTTTGATTCTGATTCTTTCCACTTGCTTCTCACTGTCTCATGATCCGGATTCTTATAATCTGCTTAGGAGTCAACGCGTGCTCTAATCCAAGGGAACATGTTGCACTTTGCTCTCAAGTTTTGAAAATGTCAGTGCCCATCAGGATCACCTTTTAAGCAAGGATGCAGCACGAGGACAGAAGAGATCCAAGTTCAGAACCTGTGGTTTTTTTTCCTAGTGCTAACCTCTGTAGCCCAGGATGGCAATTTCACCTTCCCCTGACATTCAGGATGCCTGAAACCTCAGATGAGATTTAATTCATTTAAGGAATCATAATGAACAATTTTCAGGATCAAATGTTTCACAATTTGTTTAGATGACCTATATAACTCCACAGTTCCCTGAATAAGTGTAAACAACTGTTCTGTTGAAATTCTAAGACCACTACATTTTATTATAGTAGGTAATAGTTCTTTTTTTGCCATCAGAATTAGAACTACACAAGTCGAAGTTCTTAAGCATCCTTAGGTCAATAAAAGTTTTATTAAAAGATTATAATCTGGCGTGGGGGCCCACACCTGTAATCCTGGTACTTGGGAGACTGAGACAGGAGGATTAAAGGTTTGAGGTCAGCCTTAGCAACTGAGCGAAACCCTGTTTCAAAAAAAAAAATAGAATGGGTACAGTCTAGAGGTAGAATGTTCATAGGTTCAATCCCCAGTACAAAAAATAAAAAGATTATATATCAAAGACAAGTGATATCTACTGGATGAATTCAAAAGTCTGACAATGATGTGTGTGTGTGTGTGTGTGTGTGTGTGTGTGTGTGTGTGCATGCGCGTGTGTGTGTTACTGGTGATTGAACCCAGGGGCATTCTAGCTACACCTCCAGCCCTATTTTATTATTTTTTTATATTTTGAAACAGGGTCTTGCTAAGTTACTGTGTGTGCTGGCCTTGAACCTGCGATCCTCCAGTCTAAGCCTCCCAAATCCTGGGATTATAGGTGTGCGCCACCATGCCTGGCCTGATAGTGACTTTTAGGACCCCTTGAAAATTAAATTTAACTGATAAAAAATTTAACTGAAAATTACTTCAAAAAATTCATTTGTCAGAAAATAGACAATTAAATTCTACTTTGGGACTTAGCTTTCAGGAAAAAGAGACATATTACAATAAAAGATGTTAGAGGGGATTAGCAACATTTCAATATGTAAAGTATGTATTGAAGTCTTAGTGATAGGTCTCACTCTTTCATAATGACCCTAAGAAAATGTAAACCAAGGGCAACTAATCCAGTTAGAAACAAAAGCAGAGAGATTAGAGAGATTTTTTTCAGTAAGGATGGAGAGAAAGAAAACTCAGCAGATAACCTGTGGCCAACCTTCTAATGAAACTTGATGTGACTGTCCATCTTGAGGAAGAGATGTGGGCCGGTGACGCAGCAGCACCTCTGGTCCACTGCTTTGAACATGAGCAGCTGTAATAGACTCTGACAGTGGGGGAGGTCTCCACCTGAGAACAGTGGCCTTGCTTCTGAAGGTTATGCCTGAAACCTAGAGGATTCTGGGACTCCCTGGGCTACCCATGTGAAATCTGGACTAAAATATATGCCCTGACTACATGAAGTGCAATGGTTTGGATGTGTACCCCCAAATTCGTGTGTTCAAAGTTTTCTCCAATGTTGGAAGGGTTAAGAGGTAGGGCTGAATGTGAGGTGAGTAGGTCATGAGGGTGGGGTGCTCCTGAGTGGATTAATGTTATCCTAGTGGCAATGGGCTAGTTAGTGCAAGAACGGGTTACATCAGCAAGTTCTCTCTCATACCTTCTCTTTTGTATGTGTTTCTGCATCCTCTGCTACATTATAATGCAGCACAAAGGCCGTCCCCAGGTGCTGCTGCTGCGACCTTGGACTTCCCAGGCTCCAGAACCATAGGCTAAATTAACCTTTTTCTTTATAAATTACCTAGTCTGTGGTATTCTGTTATAGCAACAGTTGAAAAATTAAGATATATTCCGGTGCCAGCCTTTGGATAGATTTTATTATAATTACTACATGGAGACTCATATTTTATTATAATTACTTATGGGACTCTAAATCTTTTTAACAAAAACAATGATAAAGTTTAGCTTCATTTGCAAAGGTACTTGATCATCTCTAGATGATGCATACGATGATGCTAAGACTGTTTTATTGTTAATGGGTCCTTTCTTGGTCCAGCAGTTATAAATCAAAGACAACTGATAGTATGAGCATTTGAAAAAGAGACCTAGGAGGATATATGTAGAAATTTAAAAGCAATTATCAAAGACAGGTTGGCTTCATGATATTTTCAGAACTATCTACTTGGCATTGGATACTCTGTGGAAAAAAATTTTAGCACATTCAAAGCTGTCACTGGGTGCTACAGGGCTCTCAAGAATAATTTCAAAATCCTTTCAGTAATGCAAAAAAAAATTTTAGTGCTGTGAATTGAACCTGAGTAGCACAAATTTTTACTTTGAGTAGCTTTTCTAGTTTTTAAAAATCTAATGGTTATACATTGCTAAATAGTTTGCTCTACCTTCCCTATTCTTTAATATTAAATTGAATTAAATAAACAGACACACAACACTAAGAAATCTAAATGTAGAAATGGCTGGCCTTTGGCTCCCTTTGGCTATGGAAGTATCAGTCCATGGACTTTTTCCCGCACCAGCAGGCGCTCTGCAGTGACCAGTTAGAAGTTCTCCATGCCACCTACAGAACACTCCTGGAAACACCCATTTAACTGCAGAGGTTCAGAAAGACATCAGTAGTGTGTAAGGATCAGGCTCAGAAGTCGTTTTAAGTACTGGACGTCTAAGTGTTCACACTTGTATACTGCACTGTGCTGTTCGTTGGAATCACTTCCGCGTGGCTGATGAGTGGTATGGCCGGGTGCAGTCAGTGGGCACCCAGTGCTGAGGTGGGGATTAGCGTTTGTGCCTGGACCTGAGCCATGCCCGAGAAACCTTGGACAGCAATCCCTTGGGTCACAGGCTTTTCCTGATGATTTACTCCTCTGAAGTCAGTTATGATTAAGACTAATGCCGAGGAATTAGGGGCTTGAACAAAATGTATTTCTGAAAGGGAATTTTTTCCAACACTTTATTTTGAAGATCTTCAAACACATATCACAGTTGAAAGCATTTTACAGTGGACACCAGTTATACTCACCAAATAGATTCTACCATTAATGCTTTACTGTACTTGCTTTAATTTTGGGTTGCACTTCAAAGGAAGGAGCAGACATCAAAACAAATACTTGAGCATGCTTGTCATGAACTAAGATTCCTGATGGATAAAAAGGAGATCTGCAAGTGAAGCTTAATTCTTCCACACAGCTGGAATTCTCCTGGGTCTAGGAATACCCTAGGTGTTGCTAACGTGAAAATCAATATAGCAAGAGGCCATTCATTTTGTCTTTTCCTAAATACTTCTATCAGGGAAGAAAAGGGAAAACAATGTGTTTTCCCCTTTCACCCTGAACAATCTCATCTATCAATATTACTACATGCTTTGGCTAGTCTTTCCAGGGCCCTCTCTCATGGCACCATTCAATTCATAGTAGAGATCACACAATTCTGCTCCTGTAGAAACCCTCAATAGCTTGGTGGCATTTCTGATAGGGAATGACTTCATGAATGAAGTTCATGCATGTATTTAAGCCTGGCTCAATGAGAGATGACACATTCTTATTACTGGGGTCATTCTCCAGAGATGGGAAGAGATGGCCGTAATGAGAGCAGATGGATGTTGGGTTGGCTCGGGTCCCATTGCAAAATAATTTTTCATGGTCTCAGTCATTCGCCTAACAGAAGGTTAAAGAGAAAATTGACATAGCTGTCAAGAGGGTAAGTGAATTTTCTTGTTTCATATTGTCAAACCTGTGAGAGAACTTAATTTGTCTTTTGACAAGGGCACCATCACTATCCAGTTCAGTGAATACTCTCATGTATGTGTGTGTGTGTGTGTGTGGGGGGTGCATGACTACCAATTAATGTGTGTTTCTCTCTCCTTTTCAACATATACTTTCAATGCACAATGGGGAAGATAGTGGATTATAAAGGTGAGTTTTTGAGAATATCTTAAAAGACCCCAAAGCATAGGAAACTAAAATGAGGATTAATACGTGGGATTGCATTAAACTAAAGAGTTTTTGTGCCAGGCGTGGTGGCGCACACTTGTAATCCCAGTACTTTGGGAGGCGGAGACCGGAGGATCCGGGTTCGCGGCCAGCCTCAGCTCTTTCTCTCTCTCTTTCTCTCTCTCTCTCCTTAGTGAGGCCCTCTGCAACCTCGTGAGACCCGGTTTCAAAATAAAGTATAAAAAATAGGGCCGGGGGTGTAGCGCAGAGGTAGAATGCCC
>PVJS01062331.1:0-10763 GCA_004027185.1 Glis glis | reverse complement strand
TTTTTTTATAGTGGTACTGAGGATTGAACTCAGGGGCATTCTACCTCTGGGCTACACCCCTAGCCCTAGTTTTTATTCTTTATTTGGAAACAGGGTCTCACTAAGTTGCAGAGGGCCTCACTAAGTAGCTGAAGCTGGCCGTGAACCCGGATCTTCCGGTCTCAGCCTCCCAAGTACTGGGATTACAAGCGTGCGCCACCACGCCCAGCTATTATCCTCATTTTAAAACCAGAATGAAAATATCTCTTGTTAAGACTCAAAGAAACAAATTTGACAAAGTACTTGAGGGAGTGCCTAGAACAAGGAAGTTTTCAGTAAATATTAGTTATTATGTGACCACTGAGATAATCATTTTCATCACATATGTTTTCAAATAATCATCAATTAGATAAAGTCCCTTACTGCACAATCCACCTTCTTAATTCAACAACCAAGTCTATCACTCAGTGTTTGTCACAACAACTGATACTTAGTAGATGGACAATGATATTTGTGAACAGAGTGAATCATTCCCAGGTATGCCTCCATTTCCATTACTGATGCTGCTGGTCACCAGTTGCAAAGCAAATTTAGTCTCTGTAGCAACTCAGCCAACTTACTAATACTACCACACCATCTATTTTTTTTATTGTCTCTCTTTAGGTATCACCACTGTCTTGACAATGACCACCCTCAGCACCATTGCCCGGAAATCTCTCCCCAAGGTCTCCTATGTCACAGCGATGGATCTCTTTGTGTCTGTTTGCTTTATCTTTGTCTTCTCTGCTCTGGTGGAGTATGGCACCCTGCATTATTTTGTCAGCAACAGGAAACCAAGCAAGGACAAAGACAAAAAGAAGAAAAATCCTGTATGTATCATTTCTTGTTGGGACCATGGTAAATTTTTAATGCAAAAAGATTACCTGGTTTGGGTTTGGTTTGGTTTTATCAGTTTATCTGCATGCTGAGGGTCAGCACTTTGGGCTTCAAGATGAAAATAGAATTTGTGAGTTTGGGGCAGGCCATAAAGATCTAGCATGGTCATTAGCTACTTCAGAGAGCCCCCTGTTCTCTAAGACTTCTTATGCAAATGTGACTACCTGTTCTCTTCAATTTGAAGGGATTAAAACTATAGCTGAGGCATGTATCCATTTTTTATTTGCTATTATTCTAGGTTTCATTGATTTTCATCTTTTGCCCAACTTACTATAATGTTTTTAAATTACTGGTGACATGTCTTTGGGGGCTACTGTAAGAAATTAATTAATGTGGCAATGGAGGTAAACAAAATACAAAACATTCCAAAAAAGCTCATGAAAATTCTTGTCAGTAGTAGTTGGTGGTGTTGATTGATGTTGGTAATCTACACAGTTATCAACTTAAACTTTTTTTGGCATCTTTGTGTTTTGGAAACAGGTAGGGTGACTTCTACTCACACAAAACATTAAACAGAGAGGCAGAGTACAATTATAAACACCTACAGCAATTTTCTTTTGTTGTGGGTGTTGAGGAGAGCATGTAGCATGTAGGAGAGCATTTACCCACCTGAGCACATTGTCTGGCTTATAGGAGAACCATGAAAATTAATGTCCATTTTCTTCCAAGGGAGGGGCAGAAGCAATGGCCCTGCCCTCCTGAATTTACAACCTTTCCTGGTTTTCTGCTCAAGAGCCATGAGCCATGGACTATTTGATCCATGGCCTTTGGGGGCTGGATTTTGAAGAAGGAATCTAGCTGATTCTAGGTCACATGCTCATGCATGTCCAGAAACCCAGATGAATTTCTACAAATGATCATGTTTATTTGACCCTAAGACTCTGTAGCAGGTAAAGAAAGAAGGATCGTTGTTCTTGATGATTAATGAAAAAGAGATGTTTATTTTTAATTTTCCAAATTTTTTGTGCTTTATGCAGTCTTTCCTTTCCTTATCTATTTGCCTCTCTCTCTCTCTCTCTGCCTGTACCATTTTTCTATCTTTGTTTTATTTTCCTGGCTGTGTTGTTTTTTTGTTTGCTCCTTCTCCTTCACTTTCCATTTTATTTGCTCCCAAGAAGATGGCTTTATTGACACTTGGCATCATTATTTACCAGCTATAATAAGGATGTGAGGGATGGCTTTTCAGATGAATTCTGAAGAGTCCTTTAGATGTCCTTTGGCCTTCTTGATCAGCTATGTCACTGCAGAGTGGATTTTGTTGCACAGGTACACATAGTCAGATTCTTTAATCCAGGGTCGTAGAAATAGCAGCAGGGAAAAAAAATAACAAAAACAAAAAAACAAAAAAAAAATGGAGAGTAAAGGAGATTAAATAAAATGTGAAAATGAAATTGCCAGAAAATTTCATTTCACATATTTCTCCTTTTAAGCCAATTTGTTAATTTATCAAAACTACTAGAACCTTAAATGGTTAATGAAAAGCTGAAATTTCATTCTGCCTGTTTGACTCATTATGTCGAGACTCAACTGTTAAGGCCTCCTTGATGACAATTAGGAAATAAATTCATAGTATGTCTGTGCAGGGAAACAAGGTGATAGGAAGCTTCCTAACAATTGGCTTTTCCAGTCAAATAACTGTAGATTAATTTATTGAAATTTTCACCAGGTATGGTCATGCACACTTGTAATCCCAGTACTTGGGAGACTGAGACAGGGGGATCAGGTTTGCAGCCAGCCTCAGCAACTTAGTGAGGCCCTCTGCAACTTAATGAGACTGTTTCAAAATAAAAAAAAATTTAAAAAAGGGCTGGAAGTGTAGCTCAGAGGTAGAATGCTCCTGTGTATAATCTCCAGTACCAAAAGAAAAAAAAAAAGAAAGAAAATTTCACTAGTAATCACAAAATTCTGGTTCCTAACTTTACGCATATACGTTATCCTAAGCTCAGAACTCTCCTTCTGTGTTCATAATTTCAGTTCATTTTACTTACTATGTTTTAAATATGTATTTTTAATTTATCTTATTTTGTCTCTATTTTTTCTTTTTCCCTTTTTCTTCTTTTTATTAAAAAAAATGCGATTCTCTTTTCTGTCTACAAACCCAAAGCTTCTTCGGATGTTTTCCTTCAAGGTATAATGTTTTGGAATGGAAATTCACTGCATGCAACTGCTGAATTTAACTATTAATGCTTACATGGTGTTTTTTGTTTTTTATAACTAGACATTTAAGCATTCTACTAGAGATAACATGTTTGAGATGAAGAAAGTTCTGGAAATTTTAGATTTCTAGAGTTGATTCTGCAACTTTACGCTAATTCACACAGGTTTTGATCTTATACCAAGCTCCAATGCTATAAGGTCGGTGAGATGTCATAGGTAACACAGGCCTATTTAATCATCAAAGCCAAAACTGACCCTCTCTTCTCAGATGAAAATGGTATTCGATTTCACTGGCTACATTTGCCATATACATACCCTTTTCAAATGAAAATTTAACTCTCTAAGTCCTAATTTAAAAATGGGATTTAAAAATTGATTTATAAACTTAATTTCTACTTGTCTGAACTACACTTGTGAGTTTCATAAGAATAATACTGTCTTTAAAAGACTTTACGTTAAAACATCCATCCTTTCTTTCTAAGGTGATCACTAAGCCTTTTGTCTCTATGAAATATTGCAATGAGATTTCTATTCACTTCTCATAGCTGGTTTAGAGACACCAGGATATGTGTTTATATTATCCTAAAGCTAACTTAGCCATGCTAACATTAAATAAATACTTTAATTTTATAACAAGTTTATTATTGGTCTGGCAGCCAAGATTAGATTAGCATGTAGTTAATTGGTACTAGCTTCTCCTCAAATGCTAAAAAGAGTTTGATATGTTGTTACATTCTTTTTTGAATATTTATTCACATGTAGACCAACATTGTTGACATTCTTAAGTTTGGAGTTGCTGAATGTTAGACAAAGTGTAATCTCTTAAAACATAAATTATACCTTTGTGATATAAAATCAGGAAAATTCTATATTTATATATATATTCAACATTTCCTATCAATATCATTTAAGACATTTGCTAAGCATAATGGGCTCACAATAATGGGGTTTCCTATTTGCCTATAAGTAAGCATGACGTAACATTTGATTTAGAAATTGATGCATTTTTATTTCTCTGTTTCACTCACATGCAGTACCATTAAATGCCTTCATGTAACCAACCTCACCTCTAATAATTAACAAAATAAGTAGTTCCATGTAGTTTGATTTAAATCTTCAAATTTGAGTTCTTTTGGTGTTCGATATTCTTGCTATAGCTCTTAGCTTGATGATATTATTTTCAGCTGCACTGCTTAAGCTCAAAATTTGAAATCTGCCAATGTGCTTTCTAAGTTCAATTTTGCCATTGTAGATCACGATGTCATAGCAATTTCCTGAGTACCCATTCTCAGATTCATCATCACATTGGTGACATTGTGGACACACAGACTAGGAGTTCTCAAGTAAAACTAACTTGGATCCTTCTCCTCCCTACCCTCCTCCCAGGCTCCGACCATTGACATCCGCCCAAGATCAGCAACCATTCAAATGAACAATGCCACACACCTTCAAGAGAGGGATGAAGAGTATGGGTATGAGTGTCTGGACGGCAAGGACTGTGCCAGTTTTTTCTGCTGCTTTGAAGACTGCCGAACGGGAGCCTGGAGACATGGGAGGATACATATCCGGATTGCCAAAATGGACTCGTATGCGCGGATCTTCTTCCCCACCGCTTTCTGCTTGTTCAATCTGGTTTATTGGGTCTCCTATCTTTACCTGTGAAGAGGTATGGGGTTCATTGATAGGGTCTTGTTCACTGAATCTCATGGAAAGAAGATGTCCTTTCTCAGTCCACTTAAATAATCCTCTATGTAGTTGATAACGACCTGAATTCATTTCTATGTCCTGACCTGGTAAACTGTATAATGTCATAATGTCTGTGCCCAACTCTCCTTTGGTTAGTATAATTTGAACTTTAATGTTTGCTGTGTTTCATACCTGCAAGGCAAAGTAAAATTAGAGCAAGGACATTGAAACCAAGCAAGATATTTTTCAGCTACAGTAACAGAGATAGCAAAAGCCCTGACTGTTTATAATGGTGGTATCCTTACTTGATTCATAATAAAGTTAGCTCCTAAAAGTCCAAAACCAGATACTCGGTTCACTTGGGATCAAGTTGTGGTAAATTTGAACACAATAGAATACCTCCCTCATTTGAGAAGAATCACAACTCACTTTAAAAGCCTAGCCTAGAATCAATTATTCCTTTATTCTATGATAGGAAGAAAAAATTCTCCACATCTTGTGTACAATGATGTAAATATTTCAATAACATAGAATGCTTCAAGTTTAATGCATGCATCTCTATAGAGCCAAAAAATGGACTGAAGTTATTATCATATTGTCTTTTATTTTGTGTCTTTGAGGTATAAAAGAATCATGAATGTAATTATAAGGATTTGGGTTTGGAATTGGAGGGAAGAATTTTCATTGCCTTCTCTCTCATGCATGAAGATTCAGATTATTTTTATTTTCTTGTATTACGTATTACAACACTTTAAGTAAAATATAGACTGAATAATTGACATTTGCCAACTCTAAATATGCCCAATTTCCTAAGTAGGGTATAAAATAATCATATGTGCTTGCCGCTGTTTTTTTTCCTTTTAGGATGATAGATCTTAGCAGAACTTACTCTCCATCTCAAGATCTGCTTCTAGTGATTGTTAGTGCCTTGTGGGCAGAATCCTTGTCATTTCTCCTTTGGGTCCTCAGCACCTTGCATAGTGTCTGGCACATAGTCAGTGCTCCTTAAATATGGTTTGAGGCAAGTTGCCCTCATAAACTTCTGGTAAATCTCTCTGTGCTAGCCTGGAATGTGTGGTTCCATTTTTCCACATTGGCATTACCAAATGATGCCTGATCTTGTAGAAGTAACTACAGGATCCAAAGAACCTTGGCTACTATGTTCATCTTCAAAAGTTTGTTTTAGTTAAAGTCTGCACTCCTTTCAGAATAGTATCAATGTCCTGTGTTTATGCACAGAAATGACGATCAGGGCATATAGTTTATTACTTTTCCAGGTTTGCATATGAGTCAGTCCTCACCATCCAAAATTCTGCTCGTGAACTTTAGGACAGGCATTCACAAGATTCAGACCTAACTGGTATACAGAATGTAGTATTCTATGCCCTGTGGGGGGAAAAGTGTGTACTGAAGATTACATTAAAAACCAAAAGTACAAATGAATGGCTCCCATGGAGGTCACTGAGCCAATGACCTTGGCCTCAGTAGATTATACTGTAATCAAATGAAGTGATTGTCTCAGACTTCAAACATGGTATGTGGAGCCCCATCCTCACACTTACCCTGAATCTGTATTTTTCTAAAATACGATGCTTTGCCAGTTCTGCTTTACGGCAATCATGCTCTAAGTCAGAATTTAATCATAGCTAGTGTAACTCTATAGATAATCTAAACAGAGTAGAAAAGAGAGAGTGGCTTTGTGAATATAAAACCATGTAAAGTCATCATCAAGTCATCTGGATGAATCTTGAAATGCATTTAGCTGCCAATTTCACAAACCTTTAATATATATCAGTGCTCTAGTATTTAACCTCAAATGTAAATAGAATGAATTATTTTTTTGTCTTAAATTGTCAAGCTAGTAAATGCTGACTCTTTGGGAGAGTTGTTGGCAAATTTCAATGGTGAGAAACATGTTATCATTGTCAACTTGAAATGTGTTCTGTAATAGGGACACTAAAAAAAAGCTAGCTTTCCAATGTGTGCATAGTATTGGCAAAATGAATAAATATTATATATAATCGAATTCTTAATGATTAGCTGCTCCCTGTCTATGTATTTGAAAGGCTTTTCACAAAGGGAATTGCCTAACATGTGGACTTTTACAATAAAAATGCTGCGTTTGAATCCGTGGTAGCATATCAATGGTCTGGATGGACTGTTTTTCTTATGCACTGTGACCTCTTTCCTGTCTCATTTCCCCAAATTTCTTTTTGGCAAGCTTTATTTGTGGGCCTGGTGATGGCGTTTCACATGGTCATTCACTCCCCTTCAAAAGAATTAGATGCATTTAATGCATATGGTGAAGAAAGGAAGTGGAGATACTCTGATGTTAGTAAAATGTAAGTGTTCTTCATTCTGAGACTTTTCATGTGGCCAAGAATATGGACTCTGGCGTGAGACTTAAGATCCCAAGTTTCCTACTTACATGTGTTTGCCGGTTGTCAACTCAGCCTTTCAAAGCCTTTGTTTTACCAGCCTTAAATTGGGTATAATAATGCACTCAGCAAATATTCAAAAGCTCTCTCCCTCATGCCTAATGTTCCCCAATGCACTGATGTCCCTCCCAACCCCATCAAATTGGCCCTTGAAAAAGAACCATGCTACATCAAGATATTTAATTTTTAAGAAAGATTTATATCACAATCTTTCATTTAAACTATAGGTTGGAAATCCAGATATCTTGTCGAAAAAAAAAATTTTTTTTGTGGTACCGGGGATTGAACCCAGGGGCATTCTACCTCCGGGCTACACCCCCAGCCCTATTTTTTATTCTTTATTTTGAAACAGGGTCTCACTAAGTTGCAGAGGGCCTCACTAAGTAGCTGAGGCTGGCCGTGAACGCCGATCCTCTGGTTTCAGCCTCCCAAATACTGGGATTACAAGCGTGAACTACCAAACCCGGCTTTGTTGAAAAAAATCTTACACAAAAGATTACCTTTTTTATGGCCCAAACAATCCCAAACAATTGCATCTCCAAAACTTAAAAACACAGGAGTTGATTATCCTTGCTCCAGAGACTGTGTCATATTTTCTGAAGCCCATTGAAATTCTCCAAAGCATAAAGTAATATAATCCTTTACTAGAAAGAACTGCTCTAATCTCCCTCTCCCTGTCATTCTCTTTGCCTCTTATGGCTCCATGCATCTAATTTAAACACGACCTTCCAGACATGTGGAAATATAGTTTTCACTTAGGTCTTGTCTGCTGTCGAAGTCAATGCCGTATCTTTAGATGAGTATGGCCTTCATCCCCTTTTATTGTCTCCATTTTATTCTACTAGCAACAATGTTTTTCTGTGATGAAGGTCAAATTAAATTAAGCAAATGATGTAGTCCTTGGGGATTATGTCAAAAATTGCTATTTTTATGCTTTGTCATGATGGATTTTTGTCAAATATGTAGGAGAAGCCAGGACAATACAGACCAATAGCTCTGCTATATTTTCAACATTCAGAGAATTGCCAAAGTTCACACAGCCAGTTAATAGACGAATGAAGATTTATCTGAGCATTACTCTTTCAACTATGCCTCATAGTTTCAGGGTTTGAAAGTAAATCTGTCACACTTGAGAATTCCTTCTTCCTTTGATTAAAAATATTGATGTATAATAATTATACAAATTAGTGTGTTTCATTGTGGACTATTTGTACATGCACATAACATAATTTGATCAATTTCATTCTTCAATACCTTTCTTTGCTCTCATCCCTTCCTTCCCCTTCCTCAACTTTACTGGTCTCCCTTCTATTTTCATGAGATCCTTTTTTATCTCTAGCGTCCACATATGAGAGAAAACATATCCCTTGACTTTCTGACTCTGGCTTGTTTTGCTTTACATGATGTTCTCCAGTTCCATTTTTCTTCAAATGACCTAATTTTTTCTTCTTTCTGCTGATAAAATTCCATCGTGTGTATATAGACCACATTTTCTTTGTCCATTCATCTGTTGAAGGACATCTAGGCTGGTTCCATAACTTGGATATTGTGAATTGTGTTGTCATAAACATAGGTATGGATGTGTCTCTACAGTATACTGACTTTAATTCTTTAGGATAAATACTGAGGAGTAATATAGCAGGAACATATAATGATTCCATTTGTAGTCTTTTGAAGAACCTCTATACTGATTTCCATACTGGCTGTATTAATTCACATCCCAACAAATAGTGTCTAAGAGTTCTTTTTCCCCAACATCCTCACCAGCATTTGTCATTATTTGTATTCGTAATGATTACCATTGTAACAAGAGTGAAATGACATCTTAGTATGGTTTTGATTTGCATTTCCCTGATTACTAATAATGCTGAATTTTTTTCATATATTTGTTGGCCATTTGTACTTCTTTTGAGAAGTGTCTGTGTAGTTTATTTGCCCATTCATGAATTGGGTTATTTTTATTTGTTTAGATGAGTGGTAAATTTCTTGAGTTCTTTATACATTCTGGATATTCGTCTTCTGTCAGAGGAGTAGCTGGTAAAGATTTTCTCTAATTCTACAGGCTCTCTCTTTGTGCTATTGTTTCCTTTTCTGTGCAGAAGCTTTTTAATTTGAGGCCAGTCCATTTATTATTTATTGGTATTATTTCTTGAGCTTTAGGAGTCCTGTTAAGAAAGACATTGTCTATGCCTATATGTTTGAGTGTTTCCCCTATGTCTTCTTCTAGTGGCTGCAAAGTTTCTGGTCTTATTCCCAGGTCGTTGATCAATTGTGAGTTGACTTATGCACAGGGTGAGAGATAAGAGTACAGTTTCATTCTTCTATGTATTGATATCCAGTTTTCCCAGCACCATTTCCAAAGTATATTGTTGGCACCTTTGTCAATATTCAGCTAACTGTAATTGTGTGTCTTTTATTCTATTCCACATGTCTATGTGTTTTTATGCCATTCCATTGGTCTCTGTGTTTTTATGGTCTATTTTTATGTGATTTCCATGCTATTTGTGTTACTACAGCTCTGTAGTAATAATTTGAAATTGGGTATTGTGATGCCTCTGGCATTGCTCTGTCTACTCAGAACTGCTTTGGTTATTCTGAGTCTCTTGTTATTCCATTTGAATTTTAGAGCTGGTTTTTCTAGTTCTGTGAAGAATATTGTTTGTATTTTAATGGGGATTGCATTGAATCTATAGATCACTTCTGGTAATATGCCCATTTTGACAATATGAATTCTGCCTATCCATGAACATGTTAGGTCTTTTGATCTTCTAGCATCTTCCTGTATTTCTTTGATCTTAGTGTCATTTTGATTTTTTAATTGCAATGAGACAAATTTTAGAGTACCTAAAACATAGACAAATCAACGGATTTTTCATTCATTTTATTTCCTATCATATATAATGACCACTCACTATTCAGGATCACCTATAGTGCTTTCAGAATTCTCTTTAAAAGAGTGTGTATTTAATCATCTAAAAAACTCAAGAACTGGAGTTGGCCTTTTTCCTTTAGGCATCAGGCAGCAGACAACTGAATTTTCCCTTGGCTAGTTTCTGCAGGATTATTCTTTCTACTATTTCACCAAAATGGAAGAGAGTAGTCTCACTATTATTATTCTTTCCAAGATGAGAGACTTTAGGCCAATTACAAAATCCACTGTAAACTTCTTTTGCCAAATTTGGGGTAATAAAGAAAATTTAACTCTTCTAATTCTCTTCATAACAAAATGGGGAAGCAGAAGCTCTTGCTCCAGATTTATTTTTTTATAAACATAATTCATAATTTTATTGAGATATAAAATAAAACTTTAATAACTAGAACATAATATCATGTGCTGACATAAAAGTTATGTCAATCATTGTAAATTCTTTTTTTTAACGTGCTTTTATTGGTGCATTGGAGTCTTACATTGCAATGAATATCTATTTGATGTTAACATATATGCACACAGCTCTTGGTGCCCCCCCGCCTCCCCCCACCCATATGAAGTACCAAGAATGATGTTGGTATATTTTCACATGTACATGTTATTTATGATAGTAATTCCATTAATTCCCTTCTTTCTTG
>PVJS01062330.1:0-10763 GCA_004027185.1 Glis glis | reverse complement strand
AAAAAAAAAAAAAAAAAAAAAAAAAAACAGAAACACTTCTGGTTCCAAACATTTTGGATAAGGGATACTTAATCTGTCTCTGTTATTTGCATGCATTCTCAACTTTTGCCCTTTTTTCACTTCCTCTTACACACCTGGGAAAATTCCAACCCTGCTTTGAACTCTGTCTTTATTCTGAGCTTTGACTTGTGCAGATGAGTGTGGGTGTAGAAAAACCCACAACCACACTGCTGCCGAGCCTCACTTCAAATTCTCAATGTATAGTGGGCTCTTAATTCTGCCTGGTAATCAAACTGCATGTCCTTGGTTCTCTCATCCTCCTACTCTTCTAGATAACTTTTTCATGCCTTTGCTTTTATCTTCAAACCCCAACCTTTCTACCTACTGCCTCCACCCCGGTCTCTGTCAGTTGACCTTGGTTTCTATGCATAGAAAAAAAATCAGCCAGCGAATAAAAAAAATCAGCTGTCAGTTTTGTATCCCTATAACCTCCCTTACTCAGGCAGTCACAGAACTACCCTGCCCAAGAGAATCTCCAGCTGACCCCACTTTTGGTTGCTGCTGAGTTTACACTAGAAGCCAGTATTTTAGTGTGTATTCCCTTTACACTGTAATTTTTCTTTAATATATATATATATATGTATACATACACATATGCATGCGTGCGTGCGCGCATGCGCGCACACACACACACACACACACACACACACACACTGAGGATTAAACCCAGGGACATTCTACCTGCATGCTACACCCCCAGCCCTTTTTATTTATTTTTTTTTTATTTTGAAACAGGTTCTCACTAAGTTGCTGAGGCTGGCCTCAAACCTGCAATCCTCCTGTTTTAGCCTCCCACGTACTGGGATTATGGGTGTGTGCCACCACACCCGGCTTTCTTTGAGATTTAATAAAGCAATTTCTTGTATCCACATTATTGTCCAGACTGTTTGGTCTTGTCAAAGAGGCCAGGGAAGAAAAACTTATTTTCCACCGCCACCCCTCCCCTCCACACACAGACATACACACCCATTTTCTTATGAGCTTTGAAAATGAAAATTTACGAGAGCTTTCCCACTATGGGAAGTGGGGTTGGTCCTTTTAAGTGGATGGAAGGGAGAATCTTTGGGTTATTAATAGTGTAATGTTTGGTATTACTGTGACAAGAATGACTCAATATTGACATGGCCCTTGAAACTGTAGCTTATTTAAAAAAATTTAGAAACAAGCTAAATGTTCAATATTGGAGAAATTATAAATAATTTATGGTACCTCTATGGATAGAATGCTATTTAACAACCAAAATTGTGTTCACTAAAATTTGTAACATGGACTGAATATGGCAAAGTAGAGAACGGCAGGGCTCTGTCCCTCTGCTAAAGCAACTAATGAGCTGGCTAAAACGATCAACTTTTACAGAGCTCCGTAACCTAGTCAAAAACTTAGAAGAATCAGGAGGAGTTTGGTGAAAAGAGAAGCTGCTGCTTTGTGCTAAGAGAGCGCTGCAGTGTTCTAATGCACACCCCCCTCCCCCATGCCCCAGAGCAGCAGTGGCCATAGGATCAAGGCCTTGCTCCTGGTGCAGGTTGCCCGTGCCAGAGGAAGCAGTACAAACTTTATTCTCAAAACAGTGTGGTTGTGAGTTTTGAACTCTGACAGTTCCCTCAAAGACCTGCACAAAAGATTCCCTTTGTTTCTTCTGATTTGGAATGTTCCCAGGGCTGGAGCAGCTTCCTGGGTGGCTTTTGTTGAAAGCATTTAGAGGCATGCATATTGGCCACAGCAGCCTGAGGTAGGGAACAATGCTTTGGACCAGAAATAGAGATTGGGAAATGAGATATGTAGAAAAATGGGGATTTAGAAAACTCCCAAATACACAGGGGAAGTGGAAGGTTATGGACATACCCAGGTCTCTAATCTCCTACATGCTCAAAAAAGGCCTGAGAGCAGCTGAATAGGGAAGGGGGCACACACCTGGAGTACCAGCTACTTGGGAAGCTGGGGCATGATGGTTTGAGCCCAGGAGTCTGAGGCCAGTGTGGGCAACATAGTGAGAACCCATCTCAAAACAAAACAATGAAACAAATAGAGCAAAAGATTTAAACCAAGATTCCACAAAGGAATATATGTAGGATTGTCATAAGCACATGAATAAATGTTCAAAATCATTAGTCACAGATATTGCTATAAACACATCAAAATGGCTAAAATAAAAAGACCAGCAATACCAAATGTCAGTGAGGATGTGGAACAATCGAAACTGCTACACTCTGTACAAAACTAAGCTATGTTGAAAAACATCAGAGCAGAGAAGTTAGTTGCCTTTTGAGGAATGGATGTCTGGAAAGATGAGAATATTCTATCTCTTCATAGGAATGTGAGTTACCCAAGTGTATGCATTTGTCAAAATTCATTGAATGATACACTTAAGATCATACAGTCACTATATGTAAAATCTTAACCCCCCCAAAATAAAACCCATATACAGCCACCAAATTCTAATGATTGATATCCATGGTGAAGTATTGGATGAAGTATGCAGATGTCTAGAACTTACCTTGAAATGCCTTAAAAGAGAATGGATTAGCCGGGTGTAGGGGTGCACGCTTGTAATTCCAGTAGTTGGGAGGCTGAGACCAGAGGATCCGAGTTCGCAGCCAGCCTCAGCTACTTAGTGAGGCCCTCCGCAACTTAGGGAGACACTGTTTCAAAGTAAAAGAACAAAAAATAGGGCTGGGGGTGGAGCTTGGAGGTAGAATGCCCATGGGTTCAATCCCCGGTACCACAAAAAAAAATTTTTTTTTAAAAATCTGCTTCTGGAAAAGCTTTTTCTTCCCTGTGGTCTCTACCAAATTTTGTTAGAGAAAGAGAACAGGAAGAAACACGGGGTTGGATATATCCCTGAGATGATTTTTTTTTTTTTTTGCGGTACTGAGAGCAGCTGAATAGGGAAGGGGGCACACACCTGGAGTACCAGCTACTTGGGAAGCCCATGGTTATTATTATTATTGAATAACCATGGTTATTCAAGGTTAGTTATTGGAGTTTTGGCAACAGTACAGGGAAAAATTAATTTATATAACACTTTTTGGTTAAAAATGAGACACCAGGTTAAATCTTGATTAATTATAAAATACTTCTCCTGAGCCAGGTGTGGTGGTGCATGCCTGTAATCCCAGTACTTGAGAAGCTGAGATAGGAGGATCACAGGTTCGAGGACAGCCTCAGCAACCTAGCGAGACCCTGTTTCAAAACAAAAAATAAAAAGAGTTGGGGGTATAGCTCAAATGTAGAATGCCCCTGGGTTCAATCCCCAGTACCCCACACACACCAAAAAAAGAATACAATAAAATGCTTCTCCCATTCTCTTTCTATCATATAAATAATTCTGATGCATTTCTTTGTGTGTATCATCTTTTATATATTGTAAGACTTTTTCATGTGGCTGCAAACTAGTGAAACTCAACATTTTTCTGCTTCTACATCATTGACTCACCTAAGCTATATTTTTCCAGTAGAGCCATCCAGATAGTAGAGTTTTTTTTCATAATCATTATTTATAATGGCTGCAAATCTCGCATTGAATGAATATATCACAATCTAATTAACTCTTTCCTGTTGTTGTTTTTTAAGGTATGACTAATTTTTCACTATTACAAATAACTTTCCTGTGATGAAGTATAAAGTTTAGTCATATATTTTTAATCTTCAGATTATTTCTTTAGTAAAAATTCCCAGAATATTATTATTTTTTTTTTTTTTTTGCGGTACCAGGGATTGAACCCAGGGGCGTTCTGCCTCCGTGCTACACCCCCGGCCCTATTTTTTTATACTTTATTTTGAAACCGGGTCTCACGAAGTTGCGGAGGGCCTCACTAGGTAGAGAGAGAGAGAGAGAGAGAGACAGGGAGAGAGAGAGAGAGAGAGCGAGCTGAGGCTGGCCGCAAACCCGGATCCTCCAGTCTCCGCCTCCCAAAGTACTGGGATTACAAGTGTGTGCCACCATGCCCGGCTTATTTTTTTTAAATATATATTAAATTTCATGGGTCTGCACAATAGGGAAGACATCCTCGCAGAGATAAGAGTTCCACCCCACTGGCAGTGGCAGTGAGCCAGACCCAGTCCAGTTTCCAACATCAATCTAAGACAGCAGTGGCCAGAATATTCTACTAGCAAAAGGATATGAATATTTTAACATCTCTTGATAGATATCGCTAAATTGATTATGCTAAAAGACTTTTAATTCTACTGGTCACTATGGCACATGTCTATAATTCCTGATATTCAGGAGGCTGAGTCAGGAGGATATCGAAATTGAGGCTGACAACTTAGTGAGACCCGGTCTCAAAATAAAAAAGTCTGAGGATGTAGCTCAGTGGTAGAGCTCTTGCCTAGCACGTATGGGGCTCTGAGTTCAATCTCTAGTACTGCCAAATAAAAAAAGACTTTAATTTCACTGGTAATGTATGGAAGCACTAAGAAACATTCAAACATTGAATGTTGCTTTGTTTTGTAGCTATATTAATGGAAGAAAAAAGTGCCTTATTATCATTTTAATTTTAACTTTTTTAAAATTAAAAGAGCAATGAAACTGAAACTGTTTTCCATGTTGGTTAACTAGATATCTCCTCAATATCTTTTTTTTTTTCTACTAGGGATTGAACCCAGGGACATTCTACCTCCAAGATACACCCCCAGCTCTATTTTATTTTTATTTGGAAACAGGGTCTCGCTAGGTTGATGAGAGTCTCACTACTTGCTGAGGCTGTCCTCAAACCTGCGATCCTCCTGTCTCAGCCTCCCAAGTACTGGGATTATAAGCGTGCACCAGCATGCCTGGCTTGAAGTAATTTTTAAGTGATGCTGATCAATTAAGAAAACATCCTTACTGTTTCTTACATGGATGTTTCACATGGGTCACCCTATGGACTTGTATATGCATCTATTCCCACAAAATAAGTCTTTCAGGAATATTCCTGTATAAAAACCAAACAAAACCCAAATCGGAGCAATGGGAAAAAAAATCTTTCTGAAACAAAAATGGATAGAACATTTTCCAGCATTTATTTGCCTTGATCCCAAACATCGAGTTTATAGAGGGATCTAATCAACTCAGCAAATCAGCCAAAAACAACAGTCCATGACTGATCAAATTCCATTTGAACAAATACCACACAGACTGGGTGATTCCAGAGGGCAGACGTAGGACCAATGAGGGAAAGCAGACAGGAGACAAGATTTTTGCCTATGATAGGAAGGAGTGACTTCCAGTAAGTTCAAAGTGGACATAGGCTGTCATGTAAAGAAGCAGCAAAGGTGGTCAGGAGTAGTTTGGAGGAATAAGGCATGGGGTGGGGTTGCAGTGTGCAGAATGGATCACCTCTGAAGCCAGAGCTTTGACTCACAATTCTTGGTTCTAGGAACAGGGAACTAGTTTGTGTAGGAGGGAAAAGGAAGAAGAAACCATCTTTTCATGAGGGTGGGGCTGACTATAGTCAGAATTTTGAACTAGAGTTTATCTTTGGCACCTCCCCACTTTCCTGTTTGCACTTTGCTTTCCGTCTCCTCCAGATCTCAGAAACCCAGGCATTACCCCTTGCTAACCACTTCAGAACCCCTGTGTTTCAGATACAACCCACCTCATCTAGGTGCTGAAAGGGAAGCGATCTGTTTGAAGCATTTCACTCCAAAATGAGAATGACACGCAGTTCCATGTCCTTCTCAGACAGATTGGAATTTAACCAATGGCATCTTTAACTAGTAACATGTGATAAACTAATCCCCAATGAATAGACCTTCCAGAATTCAAGTCCCAGCTCCATTAAGTGTGGTCTGATGATCTTGAGGAAATTATTAAGCCACCTTGTGTTTCAATATTCTCATCTGCAAATGAGGAAGATATATAATGAAACCAAAGAATTTAAATAAGCTGCCTAAACCGGGCATGGTTGTGCATGCCTGTAATCCCAGTATTTGGAAGGCTGAGACAGGGGGATTGCAAATTCAAGGCCAGTCTCAGCAACTTAGTGAGACCCAGTTTCAAAATTTAAAAAAAAATAGGACTGGGGGTTTAGCTTAAAGGTAGAATATTCCTGGGTTCAATCCCCAGTACCACAAAAATAAATAAGCAAATAAATAAATAAAACTGCCTAGCATAATGTTTGACACATTGATCTTATGTCAGTTATGATTCTCCCCTCTGCTGTCCTCCATGCAGAGGTATAATCATGGATTTCTAGCTTTCTTCTTTCTGTCTCTACTTCAGTGTCCACAACTCATATTCCTTGTTCTGGGAGGTAGGGATCGTTGGTCTGAGTTAGGTACCCGAGACAGAGTCTAGGCAGCTGAGATACTTCTGTAAAAGGAGGATTCTTCAAGTTCAACTGCTTATACTACTCTTTTCTATTGCATTATTTTCTACTATTACATTTTTGGGCATGTCCCTTTCCCTTTTCTTTGTGTTTATTTAATTTTTATTTGATTAAGTTTTGGATTGAGGGGTTAAATTTTGATTGAGTTTGGTTAACTTTTGGGAGGGTACTAGGGATTCAACCCAGGGGCGTTCTACCTCCAAGTTACACCCCCAGCCTGATTTTCTATCTTATTTGGAAACAGAGTCTCACTAGGTTGCTGAGAGCCTCTTTAAATTGCCAAGGTTGGCTTTGAACCTGTGATCCTCCAGTCTCAGCCTCCCAAGTACTGGGATTACAAGCATGCACCACCACGCCCAGCTTAAGTTAACTTATTTTCAACATCTCTTATTTTCTAATATATATATTTAAGACTATAGGGTTCTCTCTGTGCAGCATGTTGATTATAACCCACAGATTGTATAAAGCAATGCTTCTGTCCGTTCATCTTTGCATGCTTTATAATTTCCACTTGATTTTCTCCTTAACCCAAGAGTCATTTAGTACTGAGTTCTTAACTTTTTCACATGTATGATCTTGGTGGAAATTACTGATTTGTGATTCGCAAGCAGTTTTATTATAAGTATATTCTTATAATAAATAAATGTAGCACTTCAGGCACTTGAGGGCCAGCAGCCATCTGGTGGTTACACAGCCTCTTTCTCCTCTTTATCTCATAAGTGATGCTTATTCGCAAAAGTTTATATTAAGTGTATGTAAGCTGTAAATAAAAAGATGCTTCACCAAACATATTTTTAAAATAAATAAAACAGCCAGGCATGGTGGTGCACACCTCTAATCCCAGTACTTGGGAGGCTGAGATAGGAGGATCATAGGTTCAAGGCCAGTTTCAGCGATTTAGTGAGACCCTCAGAAACTTAGACCCTGTTTCAAAATAAAAAGGACTGGGGATGTACCTCAGAGGAAGAATGCCCCTGGGTTCAATCCCCAATACCACCAAAAATAAATAAGTAATACAGCATAGACCTTTCAGTAAGCCATAGCAATATTATTTAATTCTGAAACATTGAATCAACTGTGTTCTGTTAATGTGGTGAGCAGTGACGGAAGCTCTAATTAAAAGTATGGTAAGGCCGGCCGGCCATGGTGGCGCACGCTTGTAATCCCAGTACTTTGGGAGGCGGAGACCGGAGGATCCAGGTTCGTGGCCAGCCTCAGCTCTCTCTCTCTCTCTCTCTCTCTCTCTCTCTCCTTACTGAGGCCTCTGCAACGTCGTGAGACCCGGTTTCAAAATAAAGTATAAAAAATAGGGCTGGGGGTGTAGTGTGGAGCTGGAACGCCCCTGCGTTCAATCCCCGGTACCACAAAAAATAATAATAATAAATAAATAAAAGTATGGTAAGCCAGAAATAAAAATCTTGTGCACACACACATGCACCACATGTATATGTTTGTGTGTGTGTGTGCGTGTGGGTATTAAACCCTAACATCTTTGCAGATGTAATTCATTTATTGTCCCACACTAAGCTAAAATTTGCCAATGTTTTGTTAATAGTTTCAGCCACGGAAAATTTTTTTTTTTTGGTGGTACTGGGGACTGAACGCAGGGGCATTCTACCTCCAAGCTGTACCCCTAGCCCTACTTTTTATTCTTTAATTTTGAAACAGGGTCTCACTAAGTTGCAGAGGGCCTCACTAAGTTGCAAAGGCTGGCTGCGAACCTGCGATTCTCCTGTCTCAGCCTCCCAAGTACTGGGATTACAAGCATGCGCCACCATGCCCAGCTTCAGCCACAGAAATTTAATTACGTAACTGTTATTATTTTCATAGCTACCTTTGGGAGTTCACTGCTGATTTTAAGATTGCCTTATCGTAATGAGATAGCAGACCAGACATCCTCCCAAACTGAGCTAGCTGTTGACTTGTTAAAAATTTCTCTTTCCCCCCCACAAATACTCAAGTCCAAGTTCACAGTCTTATTAACGTGAAAGTTAAGGGATTCATTTGGGTCTTGTAGAGTGAACAGATTGATTGTCTCAGGATTGGGGATTTCCTGATACATGGAACTTTCAGTGTTAACATGGGGACAATCTAGGGTAAACTCAGACAGTTGGTCACCCTACTGTTTTTAGTGAATGTTTTATTTTTAAATTATATATACTTATAGAGTATCATGTTATCTTTCAATACATGTGTACAATGTGTAATGTTTAAGTCAAAATAAGCATATATATCCCTTCAAATATTTATCATTTCTTTATGGTGAAAACATTAAAAATTCTTTCTCTTCGTTTTTTTTGAAATACATAGTACATTACTGTTATCTATACTCACTCTATTGTGCAATAGCACACCAGAACTTATTTCTCTTATCTAACTATAACGTAGTGCTCATTGGGGAACCTTCCCTCACTTCTCCCTCTGCCCTATTCTCCCCAGCCTCTAGTAACCACGATTCAACTCTCAACTTCTATGAGATCAACTCTTTTAAGATTCCACATGTGAATGAGATCATGTGGTATTTGCCTTTCTGTACCTGACTTATTTCACTTAACACAATGATCTCTAGTTTTATCCATATTTTTGCAAATGACAGGATTTCATCCCTTTTATGACTGAATAGTATTCCAGTGTGTGTGTGTGTGTGTGTGTGTGTTTATGTGTGTGTGTCACGTTTTCTTTATCCATTCATCAGTTGATGAACACTCAGGTTGTTTCATTTCCTGGCTATTGTGAACAGTGCTGCATAAATGTGGGAGTGCAGATGTCTCTTTGACATACTAATTTCACTTTCTTTGGAGTAAGATTGATGGATACTGTGGCAGTCTTATTTTCAGGTTTTTGATGAACCTTTATATGGTCTTCCATAATGGTTGTATTAATTTACATTCCCACCCACAGTGTGCAAGGGTTCCCTTTTCTCCACATTCCTACTACCATTTGTTATCTTTTATCTTTCTGATGATAACTACTCTTGCTGGAGTGAGATGATTTCTCTTGTGATTTTAAGTTATATTTTCCTGATGATTAGTGATGTCGAACATTTTTTCATATAACTGTTGGTCATTTCTATATCCACTTTGAGTAATGGTCTACTGCCCCATTTTTTAAATCAGATCATAGGTTTTGTTTGCTTGTTTATTATTGAGTTGTTCAAGTTCTTTATATATTCTGGGTATTAACCCCTTGTCACATGCATAAACAAACTGTGAATATTTTCTCCCATCCTTCAGGTTTTTTTCTTAACCCTGTTGATTGTTTCATTTGCTGTGCAGAAGCTTTTTAGTTTGGTGTAATCCCTGTTTTGACAATTTTTGCTTTCATTTTCTATGCTTTCAGCTCTTAAAAAAAAATCCTTGCCTGTCCCAACATCCTTAAGTGTCTCCTCTGTAATGGGCGTCCTGGTCAACATTCTCACTGCTGTAATCCAAAAAGCCTGACCACACAACTCAGAGGAAGGAAGATTTATTTGCTCACAGTTTCTTGGAGATTCCGGGTTCATTCCATGTGAGGCCAGGGTCTGAAGCTCAGGGCATGGAAGGAGAGAAGCAGGAAGCAGGAAGGAGAGAGAGAGAGTGTGTGCACAAAGCTCCACCCTGACTTAGTGGAGGCCGGAAGCAGAGAAAGCAAGCAAGGAGATCGGGGACTATATATAACCCCTAAGGCCACACCCCCAGACACCCACCTTCTCCAGCCACACCCTACCTGCCTAGGTTACCACCCAGATAAACCCATCAATACATTTACCTACTAATGAGATTATAACCATCGTGACTTAACCATATCAACCCTGAGCTTTTCAGGGGACATTCTATATCTGACCATAACATGGGGAAACTAGTTCTTCTAGTAATTTTATAGTTTCAGATATTACATTTAACTGTTTAATCGATTTCTACTTGATTTTTGTATATGGTGAAAGATAGAGGTCCAATTCTTTTGCATGTGGATTTCCAGTTTTCCCAGAACTATTTATTGAAGAGAATGTTCTGTCCCCAAAGGTTCTTAGCACTTTGTCAAAGATCAGTTGACCATAGATGTATAGGATTACTTTTAGGCATTCTATTCTATTTCATTGGTCTACATGTCTATTTTTATGCCAATGCCATGCTGCTTTGATTACTACAGCTTCGTGGTATATCTTGAAGTCAAGTAGTATAATGCCTCTTGCTTTGCCCTGTTTTGCTCAGAACAGCTTAGGCTATTCAGGGCTGTGTGTGTGTGTGTGTGTGTGTTTCCATATACATTCTAGGATTGTTTTCCTAGTCCTTTGAAGATTATCCTATTCAATATGATGTTGGCTGTGGGCTTGTTATGTATGACTTTTATCACATTGAGGTATGTTCCTTCTATACTTAATTTGTTCAGGGTTTTTTTTTTTTTTTTTTTTTTTTT
>PVJS01062329.1:0-10763 GCA_004027185.1 Glis glis | reverse complement strand
GGGAATTGGGGGAGGGCTAATTGACCGATGTGTGCATGTATACTTCTACCACCCTGAAACCCATCAAGATGTATGATTACAATGCACCAATAAAAAAATCAAATATCTTTTCAGTGGGTTTATCATCCAGTTGCCTATCTGGAATGAATTCTTCCTTATAAGAACACAGATTTTATTGAGAGTGTGCTAAGCCCATTAGTGCTCACCTCTACAAACTTCTATAGCTACAGTGGACTCTGTGACCTAAACTAGCTAAAGAGATGCAAGTAGAAATCTACTGGGCAGGCCTCTAAGAAAGTTACTATTTCCAAAAAAAAAAAGAAAGGCAAATCTAGCTGACATTCTTTTTTTTTCCTTTTTCCATTCTCTCCTTTTCCCTGCCTGAAATGGAGAATGATAGCTAAAGGCAATGCCAATGGCTTTCCATCAAGAAGAACAAAACTTCTAAGATTAGAAGATCAGGAAGCAAAAAGGAGCCTGAGTGGCAATGATTTTTCTTGAACAGCTGCACTTCCCCTGGGCTGCCTATCTGTGAACTTCTGAGTGAGAAAAAAATAGGTAAACTTCGATTTAGGCAAGTCACATAATGTGGTTTCCCTTGCGTGCAGCTGAATCCAATTTTAACAGTGGATAAAAGTTGAGGGAGCAGGGGAATGGGGAACATGAATATTTAAATTTTGAAATTGCTCTCTGGGGAATTCTAATGTGAATCTCTTTTGCTCTATAAAGAGGAGTAGTTTACCTTCTCCATGACATCTAGACCAAGACTTCAACATATACAGATCAACTGAGGTACCTGTTACAATGGAGACTCAAACACAGCTGGTCTGGAGTGGGGCCTAGTTTCCAGATGCTGATGGTACTACTCCCTGGACCAAACCAAGGATCAAGGAGCTAGACACCTAAGTAACAAAAAATATTAATTGCCATTATACATAGTGCCCATTCAGTTTAAATGGTTCTCCCTAACTATATCTGAAAAGTTCCTTAATAAAAAAAATAATCAAACTTAATCACATGGAAATAATTACACAAATGTACCAAGTGTTGTGTGCATATATATTCCTATCACTCTATACTTTGGTATTATGTATAATTATAATGCACCAATAAATGTATAAAATTATCCACAGTATACTAAGCAATAAGTATGTGGGAGCTCTCTCCACATAAATTACTAAAGTATAATTTTTAAGATTTAAAATTAAAGTCCTAATGTCAAATATTTCATTCAAAAACTTAATGAAGGAACCAGTGAAATGTTAAGACTGATTCAAAGAGCATTTGAGAAGCTAGTTATTTATATGCAATTCAATAAATAATGTTAGTATAGCCTTGCTGGGTTAAATACAAAACTGGTAATCATCAAGAGAGCAATAAACTGTGAGTTCTAGAGTTATGTTTTCTGTGAGACAGAAGTTATTTGCATCTCTACTGGATAAAATTTGCAACTTAACCTGTAACCTCATTACTTCCTCAATCTTTAACCATCAATAATCTTGATAGTATATTTGTATATAATATATACATATATAAAATATAATTATTACCAAGATTTGCTGGGTATAAATGGTAGTAACTCCAATCCAGACTTGGTGGGGGCAAGAAAATGTCATAGCTACAAGTACCTGGAAGAAAGGTTAAGTCCTGATTTGCTTCTATTGTTGTACTGGTTCTTTGTTATCCACTGATCCTTAGCTGTATCACAGTCTTGTTTACCATCCACGACATTTTATAGGGTACAGATTTCTTTAGTTGCCTCAGAGAAAATCCCATTGACATCTCAGTTGTACTGTGAGTAACTGCTCAAAGTAGAGACTGAAGGATGGAAACTATGCCCCTTGTATTATAAACAGTTCTGTAGCTCAACTGCTAATCACTACTTAGCAAATATGTAAATATTCTTGTGAAAGGGATACTTCTCTTCCAATGTATATTGTGTAAAACAGGCTACTGAAGTTACATTTTATGCATAGATAGATACCTTTGCTCTCAACCTTTGGAACAAAACATGGAGAGTCTACCCTGACTTTTGGAGGAAGAAGCTATTTTTTTAAGGGAGCAACACACCAGAACTTTCCCATGCATCATTTAAAATACCATAGCCCAAAACTGAGTTCTGGATATGGTTGAGTGAGAAGGTTGGCAGATCCTCTTCCCCAAAAAAGTAACTGTAAAGCTGAACAAAACTGATAAAAACAACCATTTGAACACTATGGCAATAGACCAAAGGCATACAAGGATGTAAGAAGCATTTATGCATGGGAAACTTCTGGCCTTTGAGCAAAAACAGTAGGAGTCTGTGGCATTTTTGCCTGGGGCTGCACTGAACATCCATCCAGTTCCACTGCCATGGAGGTTCTGCCAGGCAGGGCAGGCCCCAAGGACTGAGAGCTTTACTATTATGGTTGAAATAGACTGAGCTTCTTCTCCACAATATAGCAGAATACACATTCACTCCAAGTGCACAGGGAATATTTACAAAGATAGAACATATTCTTGGCCATAAAATAAGTCTAAATATCATTAAAAGGACTCAACTTACATTAAATATATGTTCTAACCACAGGAACTTAAATTAGAAATCAATAACAAAAGCCGGGCATGGTGGCGCACTCTTGTAATCCCAGTATTTGGGGAGGCGGAGACCGGAGGATCCGGGTTTGAGGCCAGCCTCAGCTCTCTCTCTCTCTCTCTCTCTCTCTCTCTCTCTCTCTCTCTCTCTCTCTACTTAGTGAGGCCCTTCGCAACTTCGTGAGACCTGGTTTCAAAATAAAGTATAAAAAATAGGGCCGGGGGTGTAGCGCGGAGGTAGAACGCCCCTGCGTTCAATCCCCGGTACCACACACACACACACACACAAAAAATCAATAACAAAAAAATCTCTGCAAAACCCCCAAATATGTGGAAGCCAATTATCATATTTCTAAATAACCTATGGATCTAAGAAGTAAGCTAAAAGTGAAATTAGAAATCTTTTGAAATATATATTAAAATGTGTGGGATGCCTCTAAAGAGTCATTAAAGGGAAAAATGCCTCTATTAAAAAAGAAAACATTCTCAAGTCAATGACTTCAACTTCTATCTCAAGAAACTAGAATAAGAAGAACAAACTAAATCCAATGTAAATAGAAGAAAGCAAATAATAAAGATCAGAGTAAAAATCAATGAAATAAAAATAGAGAAAATCAATGAAACTAGAAACTAATTCTTTGAAAAGATGAATAAAATTGGCAAACTTTTAGCCAGTTTATCCAAGAAAAGAACTGTACAAATAATGAAATTCAGGAATAAAAGGAATGCATTACTACAAATTCTAGAAAACTTAAAAGGATAATAGATTATTATGAGTAATTTATGCCAATAAATTAAACAACTTTGATAAAATGAACATATTGCTTAAAAGCACTAACTACCTGAGCTCAATGAAGAAATAGATAACCTATACATAGGTTATATTATAATCCTACATATATTAAAGAAATTTAATACTATATAAAATAAAATTGTAATTTAAAGCCTTTCCATAAAGAGAACTCCAGAATCAGATGGCTTCACTGGTGAATACTACCATCTAAACTATTATATTACCCTTGGGAAATTTCACAGGTATGATTCCTTATCTAAAATTGTGGTTAGGACTTAAAAAAATCAAATTGGAGCAGTTGTCAAAATAAACAGAAAGAAGTGAAAGTCCATGTTCTTATTGTCAGAATGATTCTGCTATATTTTTCATTCACTCTGCTCTACTAAATTCTACCAAATAGCTTAATCCTAATTGATCTCATGTTTTAACACTCTTATGGATCTCATCATTTCTTCTTATAATACACTTAGTCTCTGCCTTATATTTTAGGCCTTAATCACATTGTTTTGTTGCTTGATGTGCAACATTAGTTTCTCAACTAATGCTTCTTATCCTTAAGGGCAGAGAACAGGAACCTTTCTTCAGTGTTCCTCATAGACCTCAGTACTATGCATAATGTAAAGTAGGCTGAAAAATATTGCTTCTTTTCTGTGCTAAGAACAAATATATTATAGCTTAAGAATGCCTGAATAGCATGAATTTACTATTGATCTGAAACTTAAAGCATTTGAGTTAAAAATGCCTCTTCATAAAAATGTCCCTGAAAACACGGTGAATTAATGTTCCATAATTTCCCAAAGTTATATAAACCCCAAAAGCTATGTCATCTCCAGATGAGGCCAGGGAACTCATCATATCTCAACCAAACCAAGACAGCATCTTTGTTTCTTCTGCTCAGTCAACTCTCATATGTTTTATCCTCAAAGGAGATAGGTGAGGTGTGGGGAAGAAAATGATAAAGTATAACAGCCCCTGGAATAATCAGAGAAAGGGAGGGACCACATATTAGGCGACAATAGGCCTAGTGATGAGGAGAAATTACTCTAAACATCTTTGAATTGGGCACAGCCATGATAGACCTCTGTGTGGTAGGCATAAATAAAGGGTACACAAATGTGGACAAGGACATGAATGAACTATACTGGCAGAAAGGGAAGAGTTTTAAAATGTAATGTTTTCCAGGTGTGGTGTATTTCAGTACTTGGGAGGCTGAGATAGGAGGATGGCAGGTTCAAGGCCAGCGTCAGCAATTTAGCGAGACTTTTAGCAACTGAGTGATACCCTGTTTTAAAATTTTAAGAAGGAATGGATGTGGGTATAGCTTGCAGGTAGGACAGCCCTGGGGTCAATCCTCAGTACCCCAAATAATCAATCTGTTATAATTATATAAAATGATAGCTGGGCGTGGTGGCACACACTTATAATCCCAGTATTTGGGAGGCTGAGACCGGAGGATCCAGGTTCGCGGCCAGCCTCAGCTACTTAGTGAGGCCCTCCGCAACTTAGTAAGACCCTGTTTCAAAATACAGAATAAAAAATAGGGCTGGGGGTGTAGGCCAGAGGTAGAATGCCCCTGGGTTTGATCCCGGGTACAGCCAAAAAATAAAAATAACGAAATAATTATATAAAATGTCTTTATAATTGCTGAGTCAAATATATAAATAAGAAATATTCTTAATGATGTGAGACTATAATGCACCAATAAAAGAATATTTAAGAAAAGAGATGTTCTAAGAAGTTTAGCTTCTATTTTTATCCCTTTACCTTATTCCCTACCTCCAACATAGTAGGGATTTTAGTTTAAAATAGGGTCTGGCTAGCAGCCCCTATTCAAACTTCTCTTAACTAGCAATGAAAATAACTTTGATGATATTTTAAAAAAGATAACTCAAAGCAGTGTAAATAGGACCGCTGTCAATCAATTTTTAGAATCTGGGAGGGATTTCAACTAAGACAAGATTGATAGATGTGTGTGTGTGTGTGTGTGTGTGTGTGTGTGTTGTGTTGTGTTGTGTGTTACTGGGGATTGAACCCAGGGGCATTCTGCCTCTGAGCTACACTCCCAGCCCTATTTTTATTTTTTATGTAGAAACAGGTTCTCACTAAGTTGCTGAGGGCCTTGCTAAGTTGCTGAGGCTGGCCACGAACCTGCGCTCCTCCTGTCTCAGCATCCCAAGAACTGGGATTATAAGCATGTGCCACCACATCCAGCTAAAGGTGATAAATTAAAAACACTGTTTCTAGTCCACTACACTAAACTCCCCTAAATGTCAGTTGGAAGACCCCTGTTCCTCTGAATTTTTATTCAGAAAATCAAAGCCTACACTAACTAGAGAGCTTGGCACTGATCCTTCTACTTGATAGGGCATCACTCTGCTCCCACCCCTTTCACCAAATTCTATGCATCTTGCATATGCTTAAATTTTCAGAAAGACACAGGACTGAAAGGATAGGAAGGTTTATGCAGCACATTAATTACAAAGGGACAAACAAATCATCTATAAATTTCGGGAAGGGGATAGTTCAAATCTTTAATAAAAACAGAAGAATCCATCTCAATGAAATAGGAGTACAATTATAGGAGAAAAGATAGTTGGATTATATATGAAGTAAAATGGATGTGAGAAGAAAAGATTAAAATGAAATTTAAAACATTATAGAATTAAATCCCATTGGATCCGAATTCACTTGGAAGGTCAACAAATTTGAGAAGTCACATTTGGGGACTTCTTTTAGACAGCAGCATAAAAAGGAAAATGAGTTTAAACTAGTTGACAATCTATAGAATAGGAAATGAACAGTCAATTTGAAAATTAGAGTCTTTTTCAAGAAACGAGGGAACTGGAATAGAATCAATAATCAAGCCCTAATTTAAAAAAAAACATAGAGAAAAATGCACCAAGCCATTTAAAAAGCTCACCATATCTGAGTAAAGAGTTATTATAAGAACCCAATTTTTAGACACATACTGATGAAAAATTTAAATATTGGGAAAAAGGTTTATAAGTACCTATGTTGGCTAGCACAGATTAACAATAAGAAATTAAATATAGATTCAGACATGGCAGAGCACACCTGTAATTCCAGTACTTGGGAGACTGAGACAGGAGATCACAGGTTCCAGGCCACCCTTACCAATTTAGGAAGGCCCTCAGCAACTTAGTGAGATCTAGTTTCAAATTTAAATAAATAAATATATAAATTCAGGCTGGACTTAGATTTTCTGCTATATCTAAAATAATGCTTGGTATTTGCCAAAAGTCAATCCATATTTATTGAATGAATGAATAAAATAATGAATGAATGTGTGATGGCAACAGAAAACAGGACTCAGATAATAAAACATATATGTTCTTCATTTAAAAATAAAATCAAGATGGGTGTGTAGCTCCATGGTAGAGTGCGTGCTTAGCACATGCTACAGCCTGGGTTCCACCCTGCAGCACCAAGCAAAAATAAATAAAAACTGAAAACTTAACTATAGTTTTCTAATGAATTATCTAAATAAACCTATCAGATATAAGCAAGTTTGGGTATAAGAACCATGGTAGACCCTCACCATGGGACTATGAGATTATAAAAATCTAGTAACAATTGTTAAGGAAATAGAAGGTACCACAAGGGAAAACATTTTTACTTTGAATATTTTCAGTTTAAATTCATGGCTACTAGAGAAGAGGGAGATTTAGGGGAGATTGCAGAACATGACTGATTTCAAACTAAAAATAAACTTCTGTGCTAAGAAACTAACCATAACCTATCTGACAATTTCAGAAAGAAGGTAACCATTAATATCTGTATTTCCCATACTCTTGCTAAGGAAAATTTTTTCCTTCTCTTGAACGTATTGAATATTGAGCATGCTCCTTTATACATATTATCAGACAGATTGGAGGATGATTATAAAGAAGCTACTAGGAATGCTGACAGTAGAAGGGACCGACTTAAATTCTTGCATGGTCCATAAGAACTTGTGTAGCCCGTTCACTGACTGCTCACAAGCAACAAATAAAAGTAGCATCATTAGAATGCATTGATCACTCTGCTACTCCAGCAAGCTTAGAAAGACTTGCTTTGAGGATGAGAAGGTACAAAGGTATGATACTATCAATGAAAGTCACAACTGTAAATTTACTTATGGCAAGAGACATGAGGAAAATCTCTACTTCTGCCACTCACACCTAAATATACTTTTAACACATTAAATGTATTGTTCACTCAATCACACTGGAATCTTAAAAGTAAATACCCTTATAGGCATGATCTTTTATATCAGTTATACTGCCACACTAATATAGAACAAACCATCTCAAAACTCACATATGTATATAAAATATCATGTCATATACTTGAAATATATCCAGTAAAAATGCATACATACATATATAAATAATTAACAACTCACTGGCTTTAAACAAAAGCCATTTATTATTTCCTGGGAGTATCTGGGTTGGCAAGGTGGTTCTGCTGAGAGATATGGAAAGAGAGAGGGAGCATGAGTTCACATGCATGGATGAAGAATTCTTTGCAAGAGTAGTAGAAAATGTTTTCATAAGGTATTTTAAAATGAGAGTCTTCCAAAAATAATCTATCACAGTAATTACCCATACTAGCAAATGATGACAATGGAATTAGTGAACATGATTTAACCTTGTAGTTACCTTTCCAAGCACTCCCTAACAAGCAGTAGGATTGAGAAAAGTTTCTAGAAATTAAGACACACAAAAAGACATCAGCTAAATCTTTTATAAATTCAAAAAAGATGAAGACATCAGACCTACAATGGAGAGTAAAGTATCCATAGCTTGAAGATAGGCACTGTACTCATGATATAGTAGGTCAGTGAACTGATTTCAGCAAAGTTTCAGTGGGATAGCAATTGAACATATGGTAAATAATGACTCATCCTATAGTTCTGAAATACTCAGAATTCTATGAGCACCTGGCTGGGATGGTTTTTAAGTAACTAAAGAATAATTATTCTTAATCAAAGTTCTAAAATATTTATCATTTAAAACTGAAGACCAGAGGAAAATATTTATAAGAAATTAGTCAGGGACATATCATGTTGTTATAGGACTTGGAGCAATTGATCAGCCATCATTAAAGGTACTATAACACCCAGCAGGGTGTGGTAGCACACTCATGCAATCCCACTACTTGAGAGGCAGAGATGGGAGGATTGCAGGTTCGAGGCTAGCCTCAGAAACTTAGTGAGGCCCTCGTCAAGTTAGTGAGACCCTGTTTCAAAATAAAAAATAAAACCAGGCTGGGCATGTAGATCAGAGGTAGAATCCCTCTGGGTTCAATCCCCAGTACCAAAGAAAAGATTCTACAACTAGAATAACCCTATGTGTGGCTTTATTAGGACAAATACCTGCTTCTTAAATTTAGCTCTCCCTTTCATTCTCCAAAGAGTCCCAACTTGTACAATAAAGTAGAACCCATATTTATATGTTAAAATTTCTACAGAGTTAATTAAATTTTACAGAACTTGTACCAGGATCTTAAGTTCAGTCAATACATATTTACAGTCTTGCCCACCAGCCAGATTTGGGGTCTTATTTTCAGCCAACATGTTATAGGCATCAGCTCATATTTGAAATATCTCTTTAGCTTTTCAAAGAGCTTTAATCTAGCATCTAATTTTACCTTTGTTAACTTCGCAGGGATCACATCAGACTGTGGTGTAGGAATATGTATGGGTTTTTCTAGGACTGGCTTTCACTTAATAGGAACAGATCTGTAAAGTAAGGTCTCTATAATTTTATTTCCTTCCAGAAACCAGAAGGCAGTGCTGTCCTTCTGTGTAAAATATTAGCCAATTCCATCCTAGGGGAGACTACTCTGATCGAGTTGGTGCCTCCTCCTTCTTCCTTGAGCCATTTGAAAATCTGCTACCAGGTGGAAAATAGTTTTGTTATGAGTGATTAAGATATTCCATGTGTGGCTATTTAAAAGGCAGATGCCTTAAAACACATATGTCTTTCAATTATTTTCTAACATGTTTTAAGGACTATTGCAGAGATAAAGGAAGCCCGGCAGATCTGTTTCTGAGCCTCCTGCTAAGGCTCCATCTGAGATCTGCAATTGCAAATTTATTTGTTTATAGGTTTGGTTTTCTTGTATGCTTTTAATTGAGAGAAATGTTTGAAAACTAGAACTATCACCCAAACTGCTCATTTCATAGGTAAGGAAACTTAGGTTCAAAAAGCTCACATGCCTTTCAAAGAGCATTTAAATATTGTTTTCCATTTTTCAGTTCACAAAAATATCCAATAGAAAACCAATTCTTCTACAGGCTAAATGTTAAATGAAGTTCTCAGTTAAACAACTTAATTTTTATTATAAACTTAATATGAAATTTTTTCTGGACTATACCTTCTCCGCCTTTGGTTATAAAATAGTCATCCGTACACTTGTATTAAAGAGAGATGCCACTTTCACCTACCTGGTTCAGCTAATTATGCAAAACAGTATTTCTCTTAAAATCTGCTCATCTTGGTGGGCAGAACAGAGTTCAATCAAATGCCACATCTTTTTTCTTATTTCCTTCATTTGGGAGAAGTCTCTAAGGAAATAATGGCCTTGTGTAGCCTCTTTGGCTATCTTGACTTCCAGTAGGGAAAAAGTGTTATTGGTTACCATGACAACCTTATTTTCCCAGTACTCCCTGCTGCACTTCATTTGCACTAAACAGGAACAATCATTATTATTCAATGAAGACTCTGATAAAGCTCTTTTCTTTTTAATAGTTTTCAATACTCTTTGAAGCCCTCCTTTCTACAAAGTGAAATGGCTCTCTAAGGGAGACTACATTGAGCTTTCCTGAGAGAATGTCACATTTGCCACCTGTTTACCTAACAAATAGAGGACAGGAGTACAGTTTGTAATAACTCTACCTTCCAGGTACTTGTTAGAAATTTCTTCCATGAGCCGGGCGTGGTGGCGCACACTTGCAATCCCAGTACGTGGGAGGCGGAGACTGGAGGATCCCTGTTCACGACTAGCCTCAGCTACTTAGTGAAGCCCTCTGCAACTTCGTGAGACCCCGTTTCAAAATAAAGTATAAAAAATAGGGCTGGGGGTGTAGCTCGGAGGTAGAACGCCCCTGGGTTCAATCCCCGGTACCACAAAAATATATGAAATTTCTTCCATGAATAGACTTTGATTTAACCAAAAGTTCTGGTGAAGTTTCTGATATTGGAGAACTTATTTCATCAAATTCCCTCACTTTTCTATATGTACTGAAAGATGACTAGTACATCAGGAATTTCTCATTCAAAAATAGCATGTACCTGGTCAAGGGTTGAATGTTTTCTCTCGTATGTGGAAGCTAGAGAGAAAACAGGAAACAAAAAGGACCTTAAATTATTGAGGAGAGTGACCAGTACAA
>PVJS01062328.1:0-10763 GCA_004027185.1 Glis glis | reverse complement strand
CCCCGGCCCTATTTTTTATACTTTATTTTGAAACCGGGTCTCACGAGGTTGCGGAGGGCCTCACTAAGGAGAGAGAGACAGACAGACAGACAGACAGAGAGAGAGAGAGAGAGAGCTGAGGCTGGCCGCGAACCCGGATCCTCCGGTCTCCGCCTCCCAAAGTACTGGGATTACAAGCGTGCGCCACCACGCCCGGCCTTTTGGATTTCTTGATTCCTGGTTTTTGAAGATTTGACATACTGTGAGGGACCTTTTTTATTTTTAATTGTTTTTGTCCAGGATATATCCCTAGCCAGTGTGCCATTATCTTTTATAAGTACAAGACTACAATGTAAATTAATGGATTTCTTTATACTAACAATGAACCTTCTTCATACACCTTCTTGTGTTTTCCATAATAGCCTCTAATGGAAAGAGGCTAAAAATTCCCCATAGCATACTGCCACACCTTTTATATGTTAAAAACATATTCACAATAATGTTTATTATAAAAATGCAGGTGAAACAGTCTAAATATAGATCCTAATTTTTTTGATTGAAATTATGAGTCTGCCTACAGGTCAGGTTTAGATAACAGAGCACTCTTCCTCAAATTCTTTCAAATCAGGGCCAGGTATCAGTATTCCCCCGAATCAATCCCAAGTGTCAAGTTCACAAATCTGTTTAATTTTGCTTTAAATCAGCATCCACTGCAGGACTCCAGCACCCCAGATGTGAAAATTGGCCCAAAGATGTGTTTTTCTTGGTCAGCACATTTATCATCATTATCATCATCATCATCATTATTTAATTACAGGCTTTCGGCTGACATCAACTCTCCTGTTTCCAATTCTGAAATTACTCAGCACTGTCTTAGATGTTTAGAAAGAAATAAAGCTTAGTGCTGAAGACAAAGACGGGAGCCAGATGCCCTGGTTGGTGACCTCACTTTACTTGTTAGCTGAGAACTCACTTTCTGATGCTCTAGTTCTTCCATGTATAAAATGAGTATAGTAACAGTCTCAAACTCAATGTCATTTAATAATGACTAAATGCAATACTGCTCCTAAGTGTCTTGGACATCACCTGGCACATAGAAAACACTCAGGAAATGCTATCTTTGATGGATGTTTGCTTCCTGAAAATATCTGTAAATGGAGCCCCTGCTGCAGGTGGGCTTTTCCTTGAAAAGGACTTTTTCTAGTACATAGTTAATACTGAAAAGATGGTAACGGTTCCTACAGCTTGACCCCTGAAAGAATGTGTTGAGTGTAACAATGAGGTACAAGCGTTGTGTCTGTGTGGTGCTGGACATCCAACCCAGAGTCCTCTCCCATCTAGCTACACCCCAGCCCTAGGTACAACTTTCAAACTGCCTAGGATCTCAAATGCTAAGGTTGCTCAGACGTTTTTTTCATTTGTCTCATTTTGTTCTTTCTTCTCTCCTTTTTTGCTTTCGTTTTTATTTTTCAATGTAACTGAGTCATGTTCTAAGACTTAAAAAAGGAACAAAGAATGAGGTACATGAAAAAAGTATTATAATCATATACACTTTATAAACTATCAGATTTAATAATGTGCAGACATACTCTGTGTTGCACTTGTCACAGCCATGAAGAGTTCATATGTATCATTAAAATTAATATTACCTTATGCTTTCTTCAGGAGTAAAGGCATGAAACTTGGCCTTTTTCGCCAACAGTACTCTTTTACCCATTGCACCTGAGGGAATAACCTCTCATAGCAAAGCCCAAAATGAGTATCTCCCCAGTAGTTTATGAATTAGATATCTACTGGGGTAAATAAGAGAATGCACCTGGAAGAAGGAAAAGGAGAGAGGCTAAGGCTGGAATATAATATGAAAACACACAATTCAGAGAAAACAGGTGCACGTTCAACTCCTGGTGGTCTAGGAAAGGGAAAGGAACCTGTGGAAATTCAACCTGAGCTATTGTGAACTCCAGGCTATTCACAGGTTTGTAAAGTATCTATTTCAGCTATCAGGAAAGCATGCAGATGAGGTACCATTTAATGAAAAGGGAGCCACAGAACAGCCAGGGAGCTTGGTCCAGATGGCGAGGGACCTTATGGTCAAAAAAGCAACGAACCTTGTCTCCTGACCAGAACTTGAAATCCTGCCAACTGCTCTTGATAAGATTTGAAACAGGAAAAAGAACGTCTAAAACTCATTAATTTGCAAAACTAGTAGTATTAGAAAAGGCATGGGCTTGGAATATGATACACATTATTTGAATTCTGCATCTGCATATTCCTAGCTTGGTGATCTTGGGTAGATTACTTCATATCTGAGCCTTAGTTTTCTTATCTGGCAAATAAAATTATTAATACTTACCCCTTAGGGTTGAGATAAGGATGAGTAAAAAATTTCCTGTCTGACCCAAAGTCATATACATCTAGTCATTGTCCTGTCTACATTCCCATCTCTTCTCCTAAAAAGATAAGCCCAATACTTCAGCAGCAAAGTGAGGTAGATAATCATATCCACTTTTTGGAGCAATGCAGAGTCCCCTCTGCATATGAATAAGATTAATTTTTTAAAGTTTGGAAAGATTTTATTTTCAAGGAAATACTAACAAGTATTACACTTGTGCTCAAGTTGTTTAACAGTTGGTGAAATTGAAGTTAAACCTGCAAACTAGCTCATGTTCATCCAACCATTTATAGGAGACCTGCCTGTTCACAGATTACATCTGAGGGAGCAAATAAAGACCTTGAAATTGGGTTATAAGAAAGAATCAATCATTCTTATATCTGTTATTTCACCACACACACACACACACACACACACACACACACACACACACACAAACTATATTATATACTATATTATATATTATATACTATATCATGTATAATAAAACTATGTTCTCTTATACTAAATCATAATAATAATTCATTACACTAAAGTGCTAAACATTTTATACATGAAATCTCAATTAATTATCACAGTTGCTTTTTGGAGTGGGACCCCTTTTCTCTCTCCCATTTCCTAAAGAGGAAACAGAGGCTCAGAGAGGTTAAGTAACTTGCTCAAGGCCACAAAGTAGCTAGTGAAATTGAAGTCCTGATTTGGATGCTTATTGATCTGATTCCGTGTTCTCTCCTTTTGTTGCTATGATCTATAATTGGCTGCCACACCCCTGTAGCCCATCTTCATTCAACTCCCCACTTGCATGTTGCTATAGTTGGGATGTGGAATGCCCTTCAAAGGCCAATGTGTTAAAGGCTTGGTCCCCAGCCCAGAGAACTATTGGAAGGTGGTGGAAATTTTATGTGTGAGGCCTACCAGTCATTGAGAACATGCCCTTAAACGGGATTGTGAGACCCTGCCCATTCCTCTCTCTTTCTTGGCCATGAGGTAGACAGGTTGCTTTGTCACATGTGCCTGTCATGATGTGCTGCTACATGTCCAAAGCAATGAATCCAATTGGTCATGTAGTGAAAGCTGCAAAACTGCAAACCAAAGTACACCTTTCCTCTTTAAGTTTATTACCTCAGGTATTTTGTTGCAGTAACAGAAAGCTGTGTAATACAGACTTGATTTACATGGTGTAACTTTGAACTCCTCTCTTGGACATTATTCCAGGATTATTTCCTGGTTCTATATGCTCATGACTGTAAATCAGAGATGTTTCCCAAACCTAGCTGAAGCCTTGTAAGGACTTGTCCTTGAAGCATAGATACATATTCATGACACAATAAACCAAGAGTACAGTATTTACAGCCCTGCTTTGTAACCAACTGCATCAACATTAGGGAAATTATTGGGTACCTCCATTTTTGTTCATCTGTAAAATAAAACTTTGTAGCATGCTTACAAGCTACATAGATCTGCTTCAGGAAGTAGGGAAATTGAATTTTTCAAATTCTTGGTTGCACGCTGTGCTGTAAAATATTATTACCGATTTTGTGATGGGTATTTTCTGGCCTTTGCAATTTGAAGATGATGGTTTTGATTCTCATAACCTCATCACTATCTGTGAACAGTGAAAACTCAACAAAGACCATAGTCACTTGCTATAGCCCCTATCCTTACCTGAGGATTGAGGTAGAGGTATTCCTCAGGATTTGATGAGCAACCTTGGGAATTATCTCCATCCGTTTCCCATAGTGCTTAGCAGAATATAAGGATCTGGCCCCAGAGACCACAAATGCTGATATACTAATTTCCCAAATCAAAAAGTCAACAATCCAACCAACAGTGTCATGGGGTTCCTATATCCCCACATCCTCACCAGTATTTATTATTATTTGTGTTCTTGATGATTGTCATCCTAACTGGAGTGAGGGGGAATCTCAGTGTAGTTTTAATTTGCATTTCCCTGATTGCTAAAGATGATAAACATCTTTTCATATATTTATTGGCCATTTGTATTTCTTCTTTTGAAAAGAGTCCATTCAGTTCAGTTGTCCATTCTTTAATTGGGTTATTTTTTTTAGTGTTAATCTTTTACAGCTCTTAATATAGTCTAGATATTAGACCTTTGTCAAATGCGTAGGTGGTGAAGATCTTCCATTCTGTAGGCACTCTCCATAGAATCTTAATGGTTTCCTTTGCTACACAGAAGCTTTTTAATTTAATGGTATCCTATTCATTAATTCTTGTTTTAATTTCCTGAGTTTTTTTGGGTTTTATTGAGGAAGTTTCTACCTGTACTTATATGTTGGAGTGTTGGTCCTATACCCTCTTCTAGCAGTTTCTTGTCTAATTTACAGGTCTTTGAACCATCTTTTTTTGCAGCCACTTTGGAAATCAATGTGGAGGTTTCTCAGAAGATTGGGAACAGAACTACCATATGACCCAGTGATAGCACTCTTAGGCATCTTCCCAAAGGAAATGAAATCAGAATACTATAATGATACTTGCATATCCATGTTCATAGCAGCTAAATTTACAATAGCCAAATTATGGAAACAGCCTAGGTGTCCATTAACAGATGAATGGATTAAAAAATTTTGGAATACATACACTATGAAATTTTACACAGCCATAAAGAAGAACAAAATCAAACCATTTGCAGGAAAGTGGCTGGAACTAGATAATATTATACTAAGTGAGTATAACCAGTTCCAAATAATGAGTAGATATATCTTCTTTCTTATATGTGAAAGCTAGAGAGATAGTTGGAAATAAAAGCAACATCAGATAGAAGAGCAGAGACACCAGGGAAATCACTGAGGGGGATTAAAGGAAAGGGGGGGATGAAGTAAAAAAGAATGCAATAGTAGAATTAATGCTATGAAGGTATACAAAATTGCCAATTCCATTCTCAATGGCTTGCGGGGGGAGGGAGAGAGCAACAAGAGTTATATGCATGTGTTTCTCTGACACTCTTGTACCCCAATATGATGTAAAATTACAATGCACCCAAAAAAATAAATTTAAAAAGGGGAAAAAAAGTCAATTCAAGGCTCAGAAAGAGCACTTTCCCTATGACAACTGCATGAGTCTAGAGATCTGATGGGGTGTGACTAAACTCATAGGTCAGGAGTACTTTAAACCAAAGAAATATGAACCCCACGGGTCTCTGTACCTTGATGACCCTTCTTTTGAAATTCCCATTGCTAGAAATTCATGCAACATTGCTTTACAATGATTATATCCTCAATTGGACTGACTTTCTGCCTCCAAGCACATTAAGCTCACAGGGGCATATTACTTTTTCTTAGAAAAAAAGTCCTAGCTTAATTCATAAACGTGTTTTTCTACCTATCAATGCATCCAACCATGATGTTTATTGAACAGACTTTTACTAAGAGCCTGTCAAGTACAAGGTACTAGGAATTTAAGACTGAATGACAAGGTTTCTGCCGAGAGGGATTTATTAAACATTTATGGACAACAGAATAAATTATATGATGTGATAAGACCTCTAATAGTAGTGTGTTGAGATTGTTTTAAGAAAATAGATTATCACAGGGCACTCATACACTGGAGACAATCGGTGTGTAGTCTCACAATATATGTGTAGGATGAAAAATACACATACACAATATATGTGTAGGATGAAAAATACATGTAATCCACAGGTGGTAATTAGGGAATCTTAGTCAAGATGGTAGCTCATGATAAATAATTTTTATAATGCAATGTATATTTTATATTATAAAAATGAATGAATAATTGAGTGACAAGCAAATGCATCCACATAACGAGAAAGGCACATATCAAAAAAGCTAAGGCAAATGCAGTGGCACAGGCCTGTAATCCCAATATTTTGGAGGCTGTTACAGGAGGATCACAGGTTTGAGGCTAGCCTCAGAAACTTAATAAGACTCTATTTCAAAATAAAAAATAAAATAGGACTGGGGATATAGATCAGGGGTAGAACACCTCTGGGTTCAATCCCCAGTACCAAAAAAAAAAACCAGCTTAAAAGTATTTCAAGAATAATCTAGGAAAGTAGGTCACAGGGAGACACAAAAGATAGCATGAGATTAGAGCAATGAGAAAGAAATAAATAACAAGCCCAGATGGTTTCATAGTATGGGAAGCACCACTCATAAGGGGCATCCATCTTGGAGCAGAAAGTACGTGAACTGGACTTTGAAGGACGGAGGACTTTGCAAAATGGATATAAAATAGAGGAACAAAGGAAAAAAGGTAGAAAATTGTGGTTGATGTTCAGTTTAAGAGGAGCGTCAGGATGGAAAGGAAAGATCCAGAGGTAGGTTTATACCAGAGAGTTTTTCCCCAAGCATTTAGAATCTATGGTGGGTAACAGGGAGATGTTAAGGGGTTTGGGGCCAAGGACAATCATGACATCTCTCAAGTTCAAATGTATAATTACATGTTAAGGATTACCTTTATTTTCCAGATTATATTAAAATCATCAAACCTTTTCATACCCTAAACAATTATATTTTCTCCAGCATATTTAGGTGTGACTGACTTGAAACCATCTGCAATTTGTTCCTTATTCTATTTTGTTTTCTCACCCAATAGCTATTTATTCTGTTCCTGCTGCTGTTATTAACCTTGGCAGTGAGTGTTTATCTAAAACACTTTCAGAATAGAAATTATTCAGATTAGTAATCATTTGAAGCCTGAGATACAGATCATATATTGGTATCCATTAAGAAAACATTCAGACTCCAGTTTTAACCAGATCATATTCTGAAATATCTGAAATTACAGGTGTCAATTTTTTTGTGGATTGTTCTGCTATTATTTTTCTCATTCTTTCCTTTCTGGCTGAGGCCAAACTATAAATAGGTGATCATCTGGTACAAAGTATCTGGCCATGTTTATGGTCATACAGGTGTGTTTGACCATCCTATTATAAGCAATAGATTCAAGGCCCAGGAACTGCATTCTCCACACATATCTTTAAAGGTAGTCTCTATTACTCCTAATGACAAAATTCATTTTTTATATAAAAGGCTTGAATGCTATCAGTGAATACGTTAAGTTTAGTCAGCTACCCCAGGCACCACAAGAAGTAACTATCACATGTTTGGTTTGGCAGACAAGAGTCATACTCTTAAGAGAAAAACAAACTAAGCACTCTAGCCTACAACCTGCATGTGTCACTGCATTTCATGCAGTGATTATGAATCCTACCAAACTTTAGCTATTCACCAATCCTTTCTTTCTTAATATAAAAATTTTCTGTGTAGCTCGTTTGCACAGAAAAAGAAAAAGGGAAACCAAAGAGAAAACAAGAAAGAAATCCCTGATATTTAAGAGCCCAAGATTCTTGTTTGAGCACTTAGAACAAAGACAGCTAGTGCCAGGGCAGAAGAGGCTGAGCACTAGGAATGAGGATGCAAAGGGTACTTGTTCTGGGAGCTCCAGGAGGGGAAAGGCACATGCCAGCTATTGAGCTATAGAGGCAGCTGCTATCCTCAGACTGAGGAGAACCCTACACTGGGGGGTGGGGGTTGGGGGATGGGAATCAATCCTGACCCCATGGTCCCCAGAATTTAACTAGTAAATAAAGAATGTAATGCCCATGTCTGGAGAATTATTGTTTCCCTTCGGAGGGCTGCACTCCCTTTCATGTTTCTTCTATTCTTATATTGATGTCTGTGCATCTGATGTAATGTTTATTTCTTCCAACTTTATGAGGTGGCTTTTGTAGGAAAAAAATTCTTTCTTTTATATGGAATGTGGGATGTCAGTTGTATGGGTGTTTTGAGTTTGGTTTTACTGTAGCTCAAAAGTGCAGTCTCTGCTTGATTTCTTTATTTTTTATGTCTATTGCTGCCCCAGTAGTCTAGAAGGCAGTAATTCCTGAAGGTAGTTATATAACTTTGCAGTGGACACAGGCTTTCAAGAGTGTGTGTCTTCAGGACCCACAAGTGGAACCCTTATAGCACTGGAGTTTGTGGAAGCAGCTGCCACAGTATTGGTGGTATGTGTTGTGGAAAGGAATGTTTCCGGGTCCCCTGGGGCAAGACACGTGGGGCTGGGGCACCAGCAGCTATGGTCCCTGGGTATGAAATCAGCCAAGATGTGCTTTAGTAGATGAAAAGATAAAGGAAATGCGGTATATATACACAATGGGATCTTATTCAGCCATAAATTCCTATCATTTGCAACAACATGGATGGAACTAGAGAGCCTTATGTTAACTAAAATAAGCCAGATTTAGAAAAACAAATACCACAAGTTCTCACTCATTTGTGGAAACCTGTAAGTCAGTCTTGTAGAAGAACAGAATGGAATGGTAGTCACTAGAGACTGAGAAGACATGGGGTAGAGACGTATTATAAGGGGCACCAATACACAATTAGAGTGGAGGAACTACTTCTGGTCTTCCTTAGCACAGTAGAGTCACTGTGGGTTAAATAATCTATGATATATTTAAAAATGACTGTAGGTTAAATAGTCTATGATATATTTAAAAATGACTAGAAAAGAACAGTATGAAATTCCCAAAACATAAAAATAATTGGTGTTGATAGAGATAAGAATGCTTATCACACAGATTTATTATACATTGTGTAGATGTAATAGATTACCATCATGTACCCCATAAAAATGTACAAACATTTCAATAATAAAAGAAAAGATGGGGGTCCAGTTTAGTATCTATCAGTGATACTTAAGAAATATGCGGCTTCTATTGTCTGAATGTATCTTCCAAAATTTGTATTTTGAAGTTAAATCACCAACATGTTAGTATTAAGATGTAGGGCCTTTGGAAGTGATTAAGTCACAAGGGTAGAGCCCTCCTGGATGGCATTAGGGCCCTTAGGAAAGGGCTTCAGGAAGGGACTTTCTCCTTTTTGTTCTTCCATCAGAGGACACATCATCTGTCTCCCATGAGAGACACATCATTCAAAGTACCATTTTGGAAGAGAGATGTCAACACTGAACCTGTTGGTGTCCTTACCTTGAGGAAATGAATTTCTATTATTTTCAAATTACCTAGTCTCAAGTATTCTGTTACAGTATCATAAACGGACTATGATAGAAATCTCACCTTGCCTTTTACCAAATTACTCCAGAGAAGACTAGAAAAGTAGACTCATCCCCTGGCTTCGCATATCTGTCTTATCTTTCTTGTGTCTTCTGATATCTACTTGATCCTAGCCTATCTGGATTTATTCTGCTTATTTTGTTTGCCTAGCTTTGCTTTATTTTCTTCATCAGGGTCACTGCTGAGTATTGTTCTCTGTGTTGGACACCCCCCCCCTCCAATTGGACATAATTACTGCCTTTTGAGGGCTTAAAATGATAGATCAAAGCAAAGACTGGACCAAAATATTCACGATTGGACAATTCAGGTATTTAATAGTCAAAGGAATTTTATAACTTGGAGACTATTTACCATTCCAGAAGGGTTTTGATCAGAATTTTACCTATCCAGTCCACCTGTGTCATGTATCAGAGACTTGATGGAAAACCAAAGCTCTATGGAGAGTTTGCTCTATTGAAAATGTGCCTGTATAAGAATTCCTATTAAAAGAAGACACCTAGCTACATTTTACCTGTCAGGGATTTTTTTTAAGTCTACATATGCAAAGTCAAAGCTGTTACTAGCTTGTAAACACAGAGCCCCCTGGGAGTGTTCACAATCTGACATCTTTCTGTGTCTGCTGCATTTGATCCAAGATAGCAAAAACTCAAGAAATTCCCCAAAGACAGTCTATATAAGCAGGCTTAGAGCTATTGTTTGTAACTGGTAGAGATTGTGAAATAAAGCAAACATATTTTTAACTCTCAGCACCTCCTGCCAGGTTGAGATAAAACGATGGCTCAAAGCAGTCAGCCTAAGGATATTAAGAGGGACAGATTTGGATTCAGAAAGATTGAGTTTGAATCTAAGCTCCATCACTGTCATTGTGAGAGTCTCTGAGATGTGCTTTGATTGGAGTAGAGACCCTGCTGGGTTTGGTGTGCTGAATGGAAACAATGGATAAGATGGCCTCGCTGGAGTGACTATAATTGAAGAAGTTTTCACTGAAATAAGAAGTATGAATAGTTATAATGAATGACAATAATACTATTATACATAAATATAAAATTCCAATTTGTGATTTAAGGTTATTCTCATAGAGATATTTTAGTTCATTAAGTAAAGCAGGTCTAATATATGTGCACAGGAGAAATATAGCCGAAGGGAAAATAGCTAAATTATTTTGAACATATCCTATGTGCCAAGTCTAAATAATTTATATGTACTTACTCAACCATTTATACTAAGTCTATATGAGTCAACTTTTTTAGGTCTGTGACCAAAATACCTGACAAGAACAACTTAGAGGAGGAAAGGTTTATTTGTCTCTCAGTTTCAAAGGTTTAGTCCATGGTT
>PVJS01062327.1:0-10761 GCA_004027185.1 Glis glis | reverse complement strand
GGAGGAGGAGGAGGAGGAGGAGGAGGAGGAGGAGGAGGAACCTGCTCAAGCCCAGGATGGTCCACTGACTCTGAGAAGCCCAAAGTTGGATTCATTTAAGAAAATGTGTAGAAGAGAATACCGGGAGGTGGCTGAGCCACTTCCCACCGGCCTGCCTCCCGCTCCCTTCCACGCGCATTAATTATCCCCAGCAGGCTGCCACTTCCCGGGACCCACAGACAGACCCTCAGAGCTGGCTCTGAGCCACTGGGTTGCGCCCGGGTCTCTGAAGAGCGTCCCTTCTGCAGCAGGGTAAGTAGTGGCTGGAGACTGGACTCCAGGCCCAGGCCCTCAGGCCCTCCAAGCCCATCTGTACACAGCAGGCGCTGAATAAGTGCTGCTGAACGAATGAATGAAAGCGTGCACGATTTTAAGTGAAAACTAAAAGTCACGTGTAACACGGACCGCCTCCTCGTTTCTCTTGGGACACCATTCCTCCAGCGGCCCGCCCAGAGCCACCCTCCCTCTTTTCTTTCACCCTGCGCAATGGTGACTGGGACACCCTTACCCAGCGGGTGACAGAACCGAGGCGTGGAGAGGGGAAAGCAGCCCGGCCAGCGGCCTCCCTCCCGGGGCCTGGCGCTGTCAGATTCTAAAGCATAATGAATTTTGTTTCATAACAGTCTTAAATGAACTGGAAGGGGGAGGGGATGACAATGATAAAAATCTTAATTAAAAAAAATTCCTGCAGGCAAAGTGGTTTTTCCAGATTCTGAATGTGGAAAAGGTCTCTGGGGCTGGGCCCCACGGAGCCCCCAAGGACACGGCATCCGCACACATGTAAGAGCACCCGCCGCACGCATGTATGGACCACCCGAAGCACGCAAGTACCGAGCGATCTCCACACACGTGTATGGAGTACCACCGCACGCATGTCCTGAGAACCCGACACACACATGTACGAGCACCTGCCGCACGCATGTACACAGCACCCGCCACACGCGTGTCCTGAGAACCTAACACACACATACGGAGAACCCGACACACGTGTGTCCTGAGCACCTGCCACGCGCCGGCACTTCTGGGTGCTGGGGGCGCCACAGTGGACACGTGACATTCTTGCACGGGGAGACAGGCAGTTCAGACACGGCCACGCACACCAGGATGTTGGCAGGTTGAAGTTTGGGTAAGAGATGGAGGCAGGGCGTGGTGGTCGGGGAGGACAGCCTCCTCCGGAGCCAGGCGCACCCCGCAGAAGCTGGCAGGAGGAGCGGGGAGGACGCGGACTGCGCACAGGCCCGAGGCGGAGCGCTCAGCCGGCCAGGAACAGCCGGGGCCAGTGTGCCCAGAGCACGCGTGGGGTGGGACCACGGAGACGGTGTCACGGGGCAAAGGGCGGCGGGGGACAGGGCACAGACTTTGACTCTCACTGACTGAGGTGGGGCCCTGAGGGCGGTGGGGGGGCAGCTGTCCCATCCACCCTCACTCTCACCATTGTCTCTAGCAACTTCCTTTGACTTTTTTTTTGGTACAGGGGATTGGACCCTGGAGCTACACCTCCAGCCCCCCCTTTTTTGTGGTACTAGAGATTGAACACTGAACCCAAGGCATTCTATCTCTGAGCTATATCTGCAGCCCTTTTTTTGTTTTGTTTTGTTTTGAAACAAGTCTCACTAAGTTACTGAGCCTGGAACCTGGGATCCTCCTGTCTCAGCCTCCCAAGTACTGGGGATTACAGGTGTGTAACCCCCAGCCTTTTTATTTGGAAACAGGGTCTTGCTAAGTTGCTGAGGGTCTCACCAAGTTCCTGAGGCTGTCCTCAAACCTGAGATCCTCCTGTCTCAGCCTCTCAAGAATTGTGATTATATAGGTGTGCACCATGACACCCAGCTCCCTTTGATGTTACTTTTAAAATATGGCTCAAAGCCATCTCTTGCAAAGCCCTCTCTGACTAATAATGAGAAGCTCAAAACTCAGACCTGAGAAAACAGCAGCTCCCCCACTGAGTGCTCCCCCAAAATCAGTATCAGACCATCTTCTCTGACTTGGAGAAGGAAGGAGTAGAATCTTTTTTCTATGAAAAGTCTCCAACCCAGAGAAGAAATAGAAAATATTAATTAATAACTATAGACAAGAAGAATAATTTCATTCAGGAAATTGTTTGAGACAGTAACATTTTAAAAGCCTGCTTTTAGATTAAAAGCAGAAAATAAAGTTTATTCAATTAATAGAATATGTATCTCAAAACACAGGCTACTTAGGATCTACATAATTAGCAGTTAATAGAAAGGAGGAGCAGGGCATGGTGGTGCATGTCTGTAATCCCAGTACTTGGGAGGCTGAGACAGGAGAATAGCAGGTTCACGGCCAGCCTCAGCATCCTAGTGAGGCCCTCCGCAAGTTTGTGAGACCCTGTTTCAAAGTAAAAAAATAAAATAGGTCTGGGGGTGTAGCTCAGAGATAGAATGTTTCTGGGTTCAATCCCCAGTACCACAAAAAAATAAAAATAGCAAGGAGGAAAGAGAGAGGTAGAGGAAAAGGGAAAGAGGGTAGGAAATAGAACGAGGGACTGGGTACCAGGAAAACAGAATGGCTGGCTCAGAGAGGAGCAAGGAGATGCAGGCTGGGAGGAAGAAGAGCTGTAGAGAGGGGAGGGAGGACTCAGGACCTGAGGTGCAGGAGGGGCTGGGGACCAAGACAACAGCATTCGGCGGTTTCAACTCAGCTGTCCTGTGGCTGCCTGGTCCACTAACAAGGAGGACAGCCCTCTCTACACACCTCTTCCTGCTTAAGCGGAACTGCAGGAAGCGAGGAGAGGAAGACAAGGCGATTCTTCCTCTACGACCTGCAAAGGTGGTGGCCCGGGCACAAGCAGCCGGGCGTGGTGACTCATGCCTGTAATCCCAGTACTTGGAAGGCTGAGACAGGAGGATCGCAGGTTCAAAGGCAGTCTCAGCAAGTAGTGAGACGCTCAGTAACCTAGTGAGACCCTGTTTCAAAATAAAAATAAAACAGGGCTGGGGGTATAGCCCAGATAGAATGCCTCTGGGTTCAATCCCCAGTACCACTAAAAAAATTAAAAATATGCCGGGCGTGGTGGCGCACGCTTGTAATCCCAGTACTTGGGAGGCTGAGACAGGAGATCCGGGTTCGAGGCCAGTCTCACTGCAACTTAGTGAGACCCTGTTTCAAAATAAAGAATAAAAAATAGGGCTGGGGGTGTAGCTCGGAGGTAGAATGCCCCTGGGTTCGATCCACAGTACCGCAAAAAATATAAAAATTTAAATTTAAATTTAAAATTTCAAAAAAGAGCCAGCGAGGAAAGAAGTGGAAGCAGGAACCCCCCTGTCATGGATACACACCCGGGCCTCCCACAGACACACGCCAGGCATCCGGCCACCCTGCATGTCAAAGCGCACCGTGAGCAGCCACATCGGAGCCCCAGTCCCAACAGTGACTGCTGTCAGTGGCACTGCCTTTCCCAAATTATCCCCACTTTTATATCCACCTTCCAGAGAGCACGCTGCAGAAGGGAGAACAGTAATGCCCAAGTAAGAGAGTAGGGAAGATGCCCTGAAAGAAGCTAAGATAAACCGGGCATGGTGGTGCACGCTTGTAATCCCAGTAGTTTGGGAGGCAGAGACCGGAGGATCCGGGTTCACGGCCAACCTCAGTGCGCGCATGCGCGCGCGATCTCTCTCCTCTCTCTCCTCTCTCTCCTCTCTCTCTCTCTCTCTCTCTCTCTCTCTACCTAGTGAGGCCCTCCGCAACTTCGTGAGACCCGGTTTCAAAATAAAGCATAAAAAAATAGGGCCGGGGGTGTAGTGCGGAGGTAGAAAGCCCCTGGGCTCAATCCCCGGTACCGCAAAAAAAATAAATAAATAAATAAATAAAAATAATCTGACTGAGTTCAACAATTTATGTCCAGGAATGTTCATCAAAGCATTATTTAGAATAGTTAAAAATTATAAATAAAGCCAGGCACAGTGGCACATGCCTGTAATCCCAATACTTGGGAGGCTGAGACAGGAGAGGGAGACCCTGTTTCAAAAATAAAAAATAAAGCTGGGCGTGATAGCACATGCCTGTAATCCTAGTATTTAGGAGGCTGAGACAGGAGGATTGTAGGTTCGAGGCCGGCCTTAGCAACTCAGCGAGACCCTTAGCAACTTAGTGAGACCCGTTTCAAATTTTTAAAAAGTAGCCTGGAGAAGTAGTGTACTTCTGTAATTCCAGTACTTGGGAGGCTGAAGCAAGAGGAAAGCAGGTTCAGGGGCAGCCGCAGCAACTTTGTGAGGCTCTCAGCAACTTAGCAGACCCTCTTTCAAATAAAAAAAAAAATAGGGCTGAGGTGTAGCCCAGAGATAGAATGCCCCTGGGTTCTATCCCCAGTACAATAAGAAATAAATAAATAGGACTGGGGGTATAGCTCAGACTTAGAATGCCCCTGGGTTCAATCCCCAATACCAAAACAAGTAAATACATAAATAAATAAATAGGCTAGTGTTGTAGCTCAGAGGTAGAATGCCCCTAGGTTCAATCCCCAGTACCAAAAATTGCCAAAAACGGGGACTAATTAAATAAAGTAAAGAACCCAGTGCCCAATACACAGTAGGTACTTCATAAATATTTGTTATCCGGGCATGGTGGCACATGCCTGTAATCCCAGTACTTGGGAGGCTGAGACAGGAGGATCACAGGTTTGAGGAGAGCCTCAGAAAGTAGTAAGACTCTGAACATCAACCTAGCAAGACCCTGTTACAAAATAAAAATAGAAAAGCGGGCGTGGTGGTGCATGCTTATAATTCCAGTACTTGGGAGGCTGAGACAGGAGGATTGCAGGTTCGAGGACAGCCTCAGCAAGTAATGAAACTCTCATCAACCTAATGAGACCCTATTTCCAAATTTTAAAAATAAATAAATAAGTCTGGGGGTGTAGCTCGGAGGTAAAACGCCCCTAGGTTCAATCCCCAGTACCACTAAATTAATTAATTAATTAGTAATTAATTAACTCAAGCGGGCAAAGGAGCAGCATGCACTGGAGACAGAAGGCTGCCAGCCCAGCACCTGCATTCTGGGCTTCTGCTCAGACTCCCTAAGAAGGGTTTAGATCTGAGCCAACACAGCCAAAGATACAAACCTGAAGGGAAACTAACAGTGAGCACGGGGTGGGCAACAAAGTAGAGTGGAAAGGGGCGGGAGGGGGCTCAGAGAGGAAAGGTGTGAGGGGCACAGAAGCAGAAGGGAATCCCTTCAGCAGTCCCCGTCAGACACTGAAAAGAACCTCCACAATGGAGACTGAGGAGGCAGGAGGCTACAAATTCTAGGCTGGTAATGCTTGTCTCCGAACAATGCCACAGCATAAGCAAAGGGCCTACCCCCTCCTGCCCCGTTCCTAACCTTCCTCCTCCTCCCTGGAGTGCAGGCCCAGCTCCTGACAGCGTGGATCTGCAGGGCCCCAAAGGACCGTGTGCTAAAGGTTCTCTCCCCAGCTAGGTGCTATTAGGAGGTGGTGGAACTTTAAGAGGTGGGGCCTAGTGGGAGGTGTCCAGGTCTTTGGGGGTGTGCCCTTCAAAGGGATAATGGGACCCTAGCCCCTTCCTCTTCCTCTCTTTTGGCACTGGGGATTGCACCCATTCTACCTCTGAGCTACACCCCCAGCCCTTTTCTATTTTTTAATTTGAAACAGAGTCTTGCTAAGTTGCTTAGGGTCTCCCTAAATTGCTGAGGCTGGCTTCAAACCTGCCATCCTCCTGTCTCAGCCTCTTGAGTACTGAGATTACGGGCGTGGGACACCACGCCCATCCGTCTTTCTCTCTTCTGAGTCCCAGCCATGAGGTGAGCGGTTTCACTCCGCACGTGCCCCACTATGACGGGCCCACAGCAACAGGCCAATCCATCATGGACCGGAACCTCCAAAACTGTGAGCCCAAATAAGCCTCTTCCCTCTGTAAATTGCTCATCCCAGTGAGTGAGTAGAGTGACCGACACAGCCGCTGCAGCCTGCCCTCCGTACCTCCACAGTGAACGTTCTCGTCTGTGAATCTGACTTGGTCCTGTTGCCCCACACACCCCGCCTCACTCCATCAGTCAGCCTGACTCCCGTCCTGCCTCCTGGGTCAAGACCAGGCTCCAAAACCTGCCCAGAAAAAGACAGACTTTCCGAAGTTGTCGGGAGAAGACGCTCTCCAGAGCAGCCAGGGACATCGTCAGAGGCGGCCCGTGAACGGAGTGCACGGGAAGAGGGGTTTGCCAGTTGGATGGGTAAGGCCACAGCGGACTGCACGGAGAGAGGAGGGCACACGGCCTGGCTTAGAGAAAGCACCCCGTGCAACGTCAAGGCCTACGCTCCTTCTTAGTCCTTGCAGGCTATAATAACAAAAATACCAGAGACTGAGTGCCTCAAACCAGGCATTCATTTCCTGCAGTTGGGGAGACCGGGAAGTCCAAGGACAAGGTGTGGGCAGATCCTGTCTAGCAAGGGCCGCTTCCTGGTTCTCTCTGGGCCCCTTGCATGGTGGAACGGGCAAGGAACCTTTCTGGGGTCTTTGTGTGTGTGTGTGTGTGTGTGTGTGTGTGTGTGTATCACTGGGGATCGAACCCAGGGGCATTCTACCTCCGAGTTACACCCCCAGCCCTGTTTTATTCTTATTTTGAAACAGGGTCTCTCTAGGTTGATGAGAGTCTCACTACTTGCTGCGGCTGTCCTCGAACCTGCGATCCTCCTGTCTCAGCCTCCCAAGTACTGGGATTACAAGCGTGCGCCATCACGCCCTGCTTCTGGGGTCTCTTTTATAAGGGCTAGAATCCTATTCACCTCCAAATACCATCACATCGAGGCTAATGACCTTATCACCCCCAAATACCATCACATCGAGGCTTAGATGCCAACACCTGAGTTTAGGGGACACAAACATCCCATCTAGAGCAGCACCTCACTTCATCTTCCATTAACTGGGTTTAACACTCTAGAACCGTCCTGTCTTATACAACAGCCACTAGCTCTGCATGGCTATTTAATTTAGAATTAACTAAAACATTAATAAAATTAAGCCGGGCGTGGTGGCGCACGCTTGTAATCCCAGTACTTGGGAGGCGGAGACCAGAGGATCCAGGTTTGCGGCCAGCCTCAGCTGCTTAGTGAGGCCCTTCGCAACTTCGTGAGACCCGGTTTCAAAATAAAGTATAAAAAATAGGGCCGGGGGTGTAGCACGGAGGTAGAACGCCCCTGGGTTCAATCTCCGGTACCGCAAAAAAAATTTTTAATAAAATTAAAAATCCACCAGGCCTGAGGCACCCACCTGTAATCCCAGCACTTGGGAGGTTGACAGGAGAATCGCAGGTTCAAGGCCAGCCTCAACAACTTAGCGAGGCCCTCAACAACTTAGTGAGACCCTGTTTCAAAATCAAAAATTTTAAAAAATAAGTAAAGGTTTGGGGGTATAGCTCAGGAGTAGAATATCCCTGGGTTCAATCCCCAGGACCACAATAATAAAATAAAATAGGGCTAGGGGTAAAGCTCAGAGGTAGAATGCCCCTGGGTTCAATCCCCAGGACCACAGAAAAATAAATAAATAAAAATCCAATCCTGTGTAGCTCGGAGGTAAAATACTCCTGGGTTCAATTCCCAGTACCAAAAAATAAATAAATTAATTAAGTAACTAAGTAACTAAAATTAAAAATCCAATCCCCCCGTTTCATTAGCCACAAGTCGAGGGCTCAGCAACCACACACGCTGGTTGCCACCCTAGTGGGTGCAGTAGACAGAGAAATGTGCTTCCTGCAGAAAGCCCTGCTGGCCAGTGCAGCCCAGGGCCTTGCAGCTTCACCCACGTGGAGGGCTTCCTCCTCGGCCCCTTACCTGCTTCACTCCCGCTTCCTCCGGAGCCTTCCCTGCAAGCCCCAATTGGCTGCCACTCGACTGTCCATCCCGAGTGCAGCTGTTCCCACACGCCCCCGGCTGCTTATGCATCTTCTTCTTTCTTGATGCTGGGGGTTGAACGCAGGAGCATTCTGTCTCCGAGCTACACCCCAAGCCCTATTTTATTTTATTTTGAGACAGGGTCTAACTAAGTTGGGGAGGATCTCACTAAGTTGCTGACTGGCCTCATAGCTGTAATCTTCCTGCCTCAGCCTCCCAAGTGCTGGGATTACAGGCATTCGCCACCACACCCGGCTTACGTGTCATATTCCCGTGTTCACCTGACAGTCCTCCACTAGACCCTGAGCTCCTTCTCTTATTCATCCTGGTAGTTCTGGTCACTGGTACAATCCTGGTACGTGGTAGGCACTCAATAAGTGCTTGATGAGCCGGGCGTGGTGGCGCACGCTTGTAATCCCAGTACTTGGGAGGCTGAGACCGGAGGATCCAGGTTCGCGACCAGCCTCAGCTACTTAGTGAGGCCCTCTGCAACTTAGCGAGACCCTATTTCAAAACGAAGAAGAAAAAATAGGGCTGGGGGTGTAGCTTGGAGGTAGAATGCCCCTGGGTTCAATCCCCAGTACCACAAAAAAAAGTGCTTGATGAACAAGTTGTTAGTAGTCATCCCAGCTTGGCGGAGATGGGAGCAGAGCACACCCCTCTTTTAACAAGTATGTGAGACCCTAACCTTGATCCTCCTTAGAATGACAGCTCACTCCAAGGGAGGGGGGGTCCTCTCAGACAACCGGAATACTCTACCCTAACTGCCCCCAGTGGGCCCACTCAATGTTTCTAGATATTTCGCCAGGCTCTTGGAATCTGGGGGTCCTTCCATCACGAGCAACCAGCTCACGATTTCGAGGCAGCAGAGCCTAATAATCAGGAACCGGTCTTTGGGGTTAGTCCTGGGTTTGGACACCAGCTCCACGACTTAGCACCTGTGGGTCCTCAAGCAGGCTGCTGCAAGGCAGAGCCTCAGTTTCTCCAACTGTAAAGTGGACATCACATCTACTTCTTATAATGGCAAGAAGATAAAGGAACTAAAATATGGCACAAGGCCAAGCACACAGTAAGCTGTCGACAAGAGCAGCTACCACTACTCCAATGAACCCGCTGCACTTCCCCAAGCCATATGCAAATCCCAAAGCGGGCACAGGTTCTTCCCAGTGGCCTCATGGATGCAAGGGATAGAATCCAGTCTCACTCGCGTGGTGTTGCCAAAATTCTCCCACAGTTCCCAAGAGAAAATTTACTTTAATTCCCTCTAACTTTAAAAATTACACTGTCCTCACTGCGGCATGGTGGGGTGGCAGGAGCAAGGAAGGAAACCATGAAACCCAACAAGCCGCTTTTAAAAGGTTACAAACGGCCTGGAGGAAGAGGGGGGCTGGATACAATCCCCCAACTCTCAAGGCAGCCCGTGCCCCTCCTCCACGTGGGCCGAGCCGGTTAATGAGAGAGCGGAGCTCTGCCTCCACGCCAGTCACGGGTCCCCGTTGCATGCTTACGTGCTGCTGCTGCATCACGGCGGAATAGACATATATTTTCAAGAAATCCCTTCTCTCCAGGCCCCTCCCCAGCACCGGCTCGCCCCGGAAATGTGGTTCCCTGGGCGCCCTCCCCCAGTGCAATCCCAACCCCGGAGCACCACGAGTTCCACTAATCAAAACAGAAAGAAAAAGAAAAATGGAAAAATCACAGCTGCTGAAAACCAGCACTGGCTCGGGCGAAGCCCTCCACGCTTACTTCTTCAAGGACACAGCGCCCCTCCCCACCAGAAATCTTCCCTCGAATTGCTCCAAGGGAAGGAGGAGGGGGCGGCAGAGAAATCTAATATTCCCTCTTTCCTATTTTGACTAAGCCAGCGCAGACAGAAATATAGATAAGGCCTTGAATAACTGATTTAACAAAATGTCACTTATTAAAGGGATGGGGGATGGGACCACATTTGCATCCGAGAGAGCGGCTAGGGGCTGCAAGGCCGCAGCCAGGCAGGCAGGCAGGCAGGCGAGGGGGAAGCAAATATTTCTCGGGTCTGGTCTCCTTCAGGGGCTGCGAGGACTGGGCCTGGGAGCAGAGAGGCCTGGATTTCTTCCTCCAAAGAGAACCAGAGACAAAAAAAAAAATTCAAAGCCAGCTGCTTCTTATATAAGTAGGCATTCATTCGTACAGCACCAACGAGCGCCCGGCTCTGTGCAAGATGCTGGGGTACAGAAATGAGAAGTGACCCAGTTCTGCTCTCCCCAAGCTCCAGGCCCAGGAGGGGTGAGAGGCACGCCCATGGTCAAGTGTGACCTGGCAGCCCTCTAAGCCAAGGGCGACAAGGGCCTCTCTCCCTGTAGCCCGCCCCGCGCCCATTCAGAAAGGCTTAGGGAGCAGGGTCTGCAGGATGAGACCCAGTCAGGCTGGTGAAGAAGCTCAGGCTCCCCAGAAGGAAGGAGGCCCCTGAACGTCCTCACCTGCTGCGGCTTCCCCTGCCAGCCTTGGCCGGCACAAGTTCACCCCATTAAACAGGAAAGGGACCCACCCCCACAGTTCAGAATCTGCCCCATTCCTCCTATCCCTGCGCTGAATTTGAAGGGAGTTTGGTATCTCCTATGGTGACAATGACAACAGAGGAACTCAAAGGACATTTCTATTAAAACTCCTTGGAGCCGGGCCGCACGCTTGTAATCCCAGTACTTTGGGAGGCGGAGACCGGAGGATCCAGGTTCACAGCCAGCCTCAGCTCTCTCTCTCTCTCTCTCTCTCTCTCTCTCTCTGGGAGGCGGAGACCGGAGGATCCAGGTTCACGGCCAGCCTCAGCTCTCTCTCTCTCTCTCTCTCTCTCTGGGAGGCGGAGACCGGAGGATCCAGGTTCA
>PVJS01062326.1:0-10763 GCA_004027185.1 Glis glis | reverse complement strand
GTTTCCAACCTTTCCATCACTCCAAATGTCTTGTTTATCTCTCCCCAGCTCAAGAACTATCAATGACTCCCCATTCCCAACTGAATCAAGTCCAAGTCTTGCATCAACCAAGCGTTGAGCCCCACTAACCATGGGCAGCCTTTCCAATCTTTGATCCTCTGCCTCCTTGCACACGGCTGCATCTCACTGGGCTCATCGGAGCCTGGTCTTCCTCCCTGACAGTGCGCCACGCCAGGCCTGGCACCAGCACCCTAGAGACCCACCCAGACCTTCGCCTGGGTACTTCAGGTCCTGCCAACTGAAGTACCCATTCTTCTCTGAAGATTCCGGAACCCAAGGGAAGTGAGACCTCTCTTTTTCCCTTTTCCCTTGGATATTCTATCAGTAATAACCAGAGTCGGCACGTATAGCTGACAGTTCCCGCTCTGGGTGGGAAACTGTGATGGCAACACCATCATGGTGCTTATACTAACCTTCATTCTCAGTTGTGGGCCAGGCACTGCGCTAAGAATCTTACATATGAAGCTGGGTGAGGTGGTGCACACCTGCAATCCCAGTACTTGGGAGGCTGAGACAGGAGGACCGCAGGTTCGAGGCTAAGCCTCAGCAATTTAGTGAGGCCCTCAGCCATTTAGTGAGACCCTGTTTCAAAATAAAAAAATAAAATAAAATAGGGCTGGGGGTGTAGCTCAGAGGTAGAATGCCTCTGGGTTCAATCCTCAGTACCACAAAAAACAAACAAAAATCTTACATATGTTATCCCATTGAATTCTTATAATAACTTGTGAGTGGGCATCTCAGTGAAGTTACATCTGTGTGCGTTTGGCTGTAGAAACGGTGAATATGGCAGAAAGAATTGCCCCTGTAAAGCCCTTCAGTTGCTCCTGGTTTCGTGTCCGTAGCCTTGCGCAACAGTGCGTGTGTACGAACATGAAGTTATGCATGAAATATAGTTAAGCGTGCCTAACGGCAGTATAACTTTATCACACTGATTCTTTGAACATGGGGCACACTCGGAGGTCCTGCTATGGGAGGCAGTGGAAACCAAGGCCAGCTGAGGAAGCAGCACCTTTGGGTCCTGCCACCTCCTCGGGGCCAAATGTGCCCGAGGAAGAACCTGCACAGGAGGCTGTGCTAGTTCAGCCACCTGTGGATCCAGAGCGCAGGGCCTGTGACGACTCAGGAGCAAGCTGGGCTCGGGAGTGTGGCAGGAAATGGCAGCCCGAGGCCCTGGCAGCCGTGGCAGCTGCGCCAGGTGTGTCTAACTCCACAGCTCATGCTGCTAACCCACCTGCTGCAGGTATGGCCCTCGCAAGGTGCCCTGGGATGGCATCTGCCACGTGCTGCCTTGAGTTGTGGTTCATCTACCTACTTTTCCTCCAAGACAATGCAGTCCTGCAGCGTGCGGGCTGTGCTGACTGGGTGTCAGTGCTTGGCCACCGCAGTGCTTGGTACATATCTGCTGAGTGCAGGTAACTTCATACCTGCCTGGGATTATACAGGTTGTTCTTTCACCAAACGGCCTATTGTTGTCCTTTTTATTTTTTATCGTGTGTGTGTGTGTATGTGTGTGTGTGTGTGTGTGTGTGATAGTTAACCTAGGTTGTCAACTTGACCTGATCATGACACACCCAAGATTATGTGATTTTGGGTGTGTAACAGCAGATTAAACAGAAAGCCCTGCCCTGAATGTAGGCAGCAGGATTCTGATAGGTGCGGACTTAGATAAAAGAGGGAGAAGCCGCGTAGAGTGCGTGCGACTCTTTCCGAGGAAAACGCATCTGCTCTCGTCTGAGATTGTCAGCCGCTGGCTTCGCCTTTCTCTGAAGAGCTTCTTGATCTTCTCGGCCTCCAGCTCTTGGAACTGAAACTTCACCATCGTTTCTCCGAAGAGCTTCCTGATCTTCACGTCTTGGACTGGGACTGAATTAGTGGTTGCTCCGATCCTAAGACTCCAGCTCTTAGACCATTCGAACAGCTACTGGATCCTCTGACTCTCCACGTGCAGTCAGAACCTGGGACTACATTGCTTCAAACTGTAAGCCCATCTGATAAATCCCTTTTTTCAAATATACTCATTCTGTGTATTCTGTTAATCTAGAGAACCCTGTCCAATACAGTGTGTGTGTGTGTGTATTTGTGTGTTGTACTGGGGATTGAACCTAAGGGCATTCTACCTCTCAGCTACACCCCAGCCTATTTTATTTATTTATTTATTTACTTACTTACTTACTTACTTGTTTTACTTACTTGTTTATATTTTGCAGTACTGGGGTTTGAACCCAGGGGCATTCTACCTCGGAGCTACACCCCCAGCCCTATTTTTTATTCTTTATTTTGAAACAGGGTCTCACTAAGTTGCTGAGGGTCTCTTTAAGTTGCTGAGGCTGTCCTTGAACCTGTGATCCTCCTGTCTCAGCCTCTGAAGTACTGAGATTACAGACGTGTGCCACCATGCACCACACTTTTATTCTTTACAAACAAACACACAAACAAACAAACAAACAAACAGGCTGTGTGTTGCAGGACCTCAGTTTCCCCTCCCGTCCACTGATCTGAACCAAGGCAAAATCACTATTATTCTCAGCCCCCTCAAACACCCATAGATCTCTTCCCATGCCCTAGATTTCTGTTTTGTGTTCTGAAAAAAAAAATGATCTTATTTGGTGTTTGTGGTACCAAAAATTTGAAAATTTACTTTTACATTCTTGGGAAGTGATTTAGTCCAAGTTTGATTTCCTAAGTCGTGTGTGTGTGTGTGTGTGTGTGTGTGTGTGTGTGTGGTATTGGGGATTGAACCCAGGGGCATTCTACCTCCGAGCTACACCCCGAGCCCTGTTTTTATTCTTTATTTTGAAACAGGGTCTCAGTAAGTTGCGGAGGGCCTCACTAAGTAGCTGAGGCTGGCCACGAACCTGTGATCCTCCTCTCTCAGCTTCAAAAATACTGGGATTACAAGCATGCGCCACCACGCCCGGCTTTTTGGTTTCCTAGGTCTATCAACCAAGTTATAGGACTTTGCTTTCTCTTTCTGGAGACAGTGAAACCCATTAAAGGAAGATCTGACAAATGCAGTGTTCATTTGCAATAGTCAAAAGCGGCATTCCCAACATGTGGTATTTGGGTTTTTTTGTTATTCCATTTTGGATTGCTTTTGGCTTGTGTTGTGATTGGGGTAGTGCATAGATAATTTTTTTTTTTTTTTTTTGCGGTACCGGGGATTGAACCCAGGGGCATTCTACCTCTGCACTATGCCCCCGGCCCTATTTTTTATACTTTATTTTTGAAACCGGGTCTCACAAAGTTGCGGAGGGCCTCACTAAGGAGAGAGAGAGAGAGACAGAGAGAGAGAGAGACACAGGGAGAGAGAGAGACAGGGAGAGAGAGCGCTGAGGCTGGCCGCGAACCCGGATCCTCCGGTCTCCGCCTCCCAAAGTACTGGGATTACAAGCGTGCGCCACCATGCCTGGCTGCATAGATAAATATTTTTAAAGTTAATAATTACACCCTTAACTGTTTTAGAGCTTTCTATTTACAGCAAGTGTGGTTGGCATTTCATTTATGATAATGATAGAAAAGACCCTTTAAAGCTGGGCGTGGTGGTGCATGCCTGTAAATCTAGTACTTGGGAGGCTGGGACAGGAGAATTGCAGGTTCGAGGCCTACCTCAGCAACTTAGCAAGACCCTCAGCAACTTAATGAGACCCTGTTTCAAAATAAAAAATAAAAAGGGCTTGGGGATGTAGCTCAGAGGTAGAACACCCCTGGGTTTAGTCCCCAGTACCACACACATGCGCAAAAAGTCCCAATAGCCCAGATAAGAGGCCTGGAAAGGGCGGGTGCGTGGCTGGAATACCAGTTCATTCATGGTTAAGAGATGACGGAGCCCCTTTCTGAGTTTGTTCCCTTAGGGACTCAGGCAGCGTGACATTTTTTGCTAGGTATTTAAGCCGCACCCACAACAGATTGATCGTTTGGGCTAAGGGTGCTTCCCAAAGAACTTAGCATCCAGGGAACAACATGGAAATTTATGAATATTTTAAAGTTCCATCAACACATCACGAAGGTGCTAAAACAGATTGGAAATTCATAAAACATAGCTATGACCACCGGCACAGCCCGACAGAGGCAGGAAAGAAGACAGGGATGGAAGTTACAACCCTGGCTGCCGCTGTTCACCTCCCAGGACACCCACGAATGACAAATCCACAACGCTCACGTAGTCTGACTGCAAGCAGGCACCAGCACTTGCAGAATGATGATAATGATGGTGAATGATGATGCTCTCAGCCAGGCGTGGTGGCGTCACCTGTCATCCCAGTACGTGGGAGGCTGAGACAGGAGGCTGGACGGCAGCCTCAGCAACTCAGTGAGGCCCTCCACAACTTAGTGAGACCCTGATTCAAAATAAAAAAGGAAATAGGGCAGGGGGTGTAAGTTGGTGGTAGAATGCCCCTGGGCTCAATCCCCAGTACTGAAACAAACTAACAAGACCACGCCCCCTTCCACCTCCCTTCAGCCCCTCTCTCTGCCTCCCCGTCTCTCTTCCTTGGCTGCCTCCCCCCTTTCCCTCCACTCACTTTTTAAAAACGCAAAGCAGAAAACGACTGGTGAAACTGAGGGAAACACAAGCCCTAGGTGGTTTGAGAGCCTCCTGTCCATTTGCAAGTGTTCCTCCACAAAGAGACCTTCCCAGGCGGTGTCAATCACAAAGCGCCACCCCGTCACCCTCCGGTCACCCTCCATCACGTCCGTTTTTAATGGCATTTGCATTGTGTAAGCTTCTTATTTATCTGTTTTTCCCCTTGTGTATTATCTGTCTCCTCCCCATAGAATGTCGCGTTCACCCCATTGTCCCCAGTGCCTGGAACGGGGCCTGGTCCTAGTGCTGAGTGAATCAATATCGACAAAAGAAATACCTGGAGATAAAGCCTGCAACGGGGGAAAGTGGGAGTAGACACAGTTACAGAGTTCAGACGGGAAGGAGCCTGGGAATTATTGGGTGGATTCTGAGATTCATAAGGATATTCAAGGAGATAATACGGGCCATCGACATGGTGTCCGCTAAATAGAAAATAAACACTCAATAAAGGGTGGCTATTATACTTCTATATTATTTTATGATTTTTTAAGCACACAAATGACCTGACCTCTAGGATTTAGCAGTGTCTTTTACAGCCCTGCAAAAGGATCTGCTTCCTCTTACCTCACCCTGATCCCAGAGATAAAATCATACTCCAAGGGAGAAAGCGCCCCCTCCCCACCCGAGCCGCAGGCAGCGCAGGGCTGGTGCTGCAATTGGCAGCTCCTTGGGGGATACTGGGTGAACACTCCCTGCAGGATCGGGCCGCTTTCTTTGTTCACAATGTTTGCTTTGAAGACCTTCACACGGCGCCGAGAAATCAATAAGCAGGGCTGCCGCTGACCCCGAATGTGTCTCCCTCCAATTCTCCTCCGGGACGCTCAGCTCACTCCAGCGCGCTGTTAACTAGTGAAGTGTCTGGTGCCATCTGCGCATTGAGGCCCTTGTAAGTCATCAAGGCACACCGAGCCTGGCTTGCCGAGGTTTTTCCATCCAGACTGTCATTCGATGAAACAAAAGTACACATTACAGGTCTGTGTAATGAATAAGCCTCAAGTTAGGTTGGCCGTGATAGGGTTATCAGTCATTGCACAAATTAATTATTTAGGAAAGCACTTTTTACGCCGGGGTTTCATTTAAGTTTTGCCCCTCGATGTACGTATATAAAAATGACTAATCCATTGGACACCACTACTGTCCTTGTACATCTATCACTATCGGGCCTTTTTTCGTAATTGGTTTATTAATTATAGCATCTTAATGATCTGTTTAAAATAAATAAACCATTTGCACCATTTCAAAGGTATTTTGTGAGGCTCAGCTGATATTAAAATAGCACCAGCCTTATGTGCTTTTTCAGCAAGTGACCTAATTAGTTAATAAAGTAATTGAATATTAAAAAGGATGTTGCAAGTGATTAAAATTTAAGAGCCTTCAGAATGTTATTAAAGCTATAAATCATACATCACTGTTTTAATTTGCATAGCTACAGAATTACTAATGGTCCCACATGCACACGGGGCTTGGCAATCAGTCCTTTAACAAAATGTTGGTGATGTTGAGGTACCCAAGTCTTTCAACCTCTTTTGATAGCGACGCGGAAGGTTGCTTTTGCCAAATTAAAGATCTAACTGTTGGAATCGCTGATCGCTCCCTCTGACAGGTATATGCATTCTTCCATGCAACAAATATTTATGAACACCTACCGAGTCCAAGTACTGCTCTCGGTGTCTGGCACATGGAGAACAAACCAGAGTCCCAATGGAGGTTCCGAGCTGGAGCTCAACAGATGCTGGTTACGTCGTTCCCAAATTTGTATTTAATTATAAAAAGATAGTAAGGGAAGCCGGGCACCTTGGTGCATGCCTGTAACTAGTACAAGGAGGATTGCAGGTTTGAGGACGGCCTTGGAAACTTAGCAAGACACTGTTTCAAATTAAAAGGGCTGGGAGTATAGATGCGAGGGAGAATGCCCCTGGGTTCAGTCCCCAGTACCCAAAACAAAACAAAAGTTGATAAGGGGCCAGGAAGGCAAAGTGCACGATGCTCTGAGAAGATGTTGCTGGCAAAATGACCTTGCCAAGACCTTGTCTGCAGACTAGGGACTTAATTCTAGGTGACGGGACTGGGATTTTGTCCAGTAGACTGCGGAGGAGTCTCGTTTAAGCAGGAAACACTTGACGCATCTGCTGAAATCGTGGGTTGTTTACTTAACAGCCATCACGCCTTCCTGGCTGTGGGAAGCCAGTTCTGCGGAGGGCTGGTCCTGTGTGCAGGGAATGCAGGCCCAGGCCGAGGGGTCAGTGATGGGGCATGTGACCAGTCACTGCGATCCTATTCCCTTTGGCCTGTGATTGGTTTCAGGTAGGAACTCGAGGAGGCGTTCTGGAAACATTTTTTTCCTCCCTGGTAAAAATACATACACAAAGAGAACACTCTTCTCCATGTCTTAGAATGTCATCATGACTAGAGATAATGCTTGGAGCAATAGCAGCCATATTGAGACCATGAGGGGAAAGGTAAAACCAACAAACAAAACAACACACACACACACACACACACACACACACACACACACTTCCTAAACCCAAACCTTGATACTGTTTGGTTGCTGAACCAAACAGTTTGGATGTCTTAATATATGAAATCAGTTTTAGTTGGGTACTGTGTTACTTGAAGCCTAAAGCATCTTAATTGAACTAGATGGGTCAAAAATGAAGATACTGGAAACTGAAAGACAAATTAAAGAGGCTCATCATTGTCCAGGGAGCAGTGGTAAAATGCTAAATTATGAGCCAGGCATGGTGGTGCATGCTTGTAATCCTAGTACTCGGGAGGCTGAGACAGGAGGATTGCAGGTTCAAGGACAGCCTCAGCACCTAGTGAGACTCTCATCAACCTAGCGAGACCCTGTTTTAAAATAAAAATAGCTCGAGTGTAGAATCGGAGGAAGTAGCTCAGAGGTAGAATGCCCCTGGGCTCAATCCCTAGTACAAAAAAAAAAAAAGAAGCTAAATTATGGTGGCATGGGACAGGAGGAATGAAAAGGAAAGACAAGAGCAGAGGCGAGGCATTGCGGACAGAGAATCAACAGAATTCGCAAACTTCTTAGCTATCCATGGTGCCCGGTAATAGTAACCGTCATTGACTGAGTACTTGTTAGGTGCCAGGCACTGGTCTGAGTGCTTTTCACACAGTATCTCCATTAAGTACCATTGTTGTCACCGTGACTGACGGTGTCTCAGTCGTGGCTCGATTTCCCAAATCAAATCCGACAGCCTCTCCCACAACCAGTGGCCAAAAGCAGGTGAGTTTCTTCTAGCCCTGACTCCTGGACACAGTTGCGGGCTATAGCATCGCTTCCCGCGTTTTTTTGTTTGTCTGTTTTGTTTTGTTTTTGCTTCATAGCACGCTTAGAAAATGCTACTATTTAAATTATACACTGTAGCCGGGCGTGGTGGCGCACACTTGTAATCCCAGTACTTGGGAGGCAGAGACCGGAGGATCCGGGTTCGCGGCCAGCCTCAGCTACTTAGTGAGGCCCTCGCAACTTCGTGAGACCCGGTTTCAAAATAAAGTATAAAAAAAATAGGGCCCAGGGTGTAGCTCGGAGGTAGAACGTCCCTGGATTCAATCCCCGGTACCACAAAAAAAAAAAAAATTATACACTGTGATAAATTGGGGGGATTTGAGGTATCTATATGGGACTTGACAAAAATCCTTCATTACTCTTCATATTATATTTAAAAAATGCAGTTCAAAATTTAAGGAAGACATTAGATGCAGAGTTTGTACAAAATTTCCCAAAATTATCTCTTCAACTTTTAATTGAGAAATTTTCATTTTCTTTTATGGACATAGCTTTTTTTTGCAGTACTGGGGATTGAACCCAGGGGTATTCTACCTCCGAGCTACATCCCCAGTCCTATTTTTTATTCTTTATTTTGAAACAGGGTCTCGCTAAGTTGTGGAGGGCCTCACTAAGTAGCTGAGGCTGGCCGCAAACCGGGATCATCCTGTCTCAGCCCCCAAGTACTGGGATTACAAGCGTGTGCCACCATGCCTGGCTTGGACATAGCTTTTTAATATCAGATTTTATGCTTGAAGTACCTATTTTTGATCAGACCTTTTAGTCCTGTCAACCGCCCCCCCCCCAGTACTGGGGATTGAGCACAGTTCTACTGAGTTACATTCCCAAACCTTTAAACTTTATTTTGAGACAGAGTCCCCGTAAGTTGCTCAGGCTGGCCTCAAACTTGTGGTCCTCCTGCCTCCCTAGGGTGACAGGCTTGTGCCACCGGCCCAGCTCCATCACGCCTTTTAAATAATGGTCTCTTTGAGGTCTCGATAGCCATCACTAACAATATGCTCTGTTCCCACACGTAAATGATTTAATTTTTTTTTTTTTTTTGTACCGGGGATTGAATGCAGGGGTGTTCTACCTCCACGCTACGCCCCCGGCCCTATTTTTTATACTTTATTTTGAAACCGGGTCTCACGAAGTTGTGGAGGGCCTCACTAAGTAGAGAGAGAGAGAGAGAGAGACAGAGACAGAGACAGAGACAGGGAGAGAGAGAGAGAGAAAGAGCTGAGGCTGGCCGCGAACCCAGATCCTCCGGTCTCCGCCTCCCAAAGTACTAGGATTACAAGCGTGCGCCACCACGCCCGGCCACGTAAATGATTTAAAAAAGTAAAACTTTTTTTTTTTTTTTTTGCGGTACCGGGGATTGAACCCAGGGGCGTTCTACCTCCGAGCTACACCCCCGGCCCTATTTTTTATACTTTATTTTGAAACCGGGTCTCACGACGTTTCGGAAGGCCTCACTAAGTAGCTGAGGCTGGCCACAAACCCGGATCCTCAGGTCTCCGCCTCCCAAGTACTAGGAATACAAGAGTGCGCCCCCACGCCTGGCAAAACATTTTTTTAAACCATTAGAAACTTTTCAACTTTTCAAATCATTTTCAAAAGATGAATGGTTTTACCTTTCCTCTCATTGACAACTGCGATATTGAAATTCCTTTACAACTGTGTGACCGATTTTCAAAGTGGAACCTTCTCGAAGTCTCTCAACATGATGACTGTCCTTTAATTTACAGACCACTCATGTGTTATTAGTTACTGAGCACAGCCAACTTGAGCACCACGGGAAGGGCCCATCAGTCACAAACAGCTGAGACAATCTAGAACACAGTGCAGACAGGTTCAACAAGGTGCCTGCCAAGACCGTCCCTCCCTGCACACACACGCCCAGCACAGTGAACTGCCAAATGACTCCACTTCCGTCTGGAGCTCTGCTTCTTGCTGTGTGGGCTTCCTATGAGGTTGCATCAGGCCCCATGCTTAGTTTAAATTCTCTGCTGACTCCATCTTGAAATTGTTAATGCTTTTTGAACAGGGACCCGGTGTTTTCATTTCCTGCCGGGCCCTGCAGTTCACGTCGCTCATCCTAGCATCCTGGGCACCTGGAACCTGAGCTCCTTCAGTACTTACCCTGTGCCTTGCCTGCGATGGGCGGGGCACATGCGGCCATCGGCCTCTGAGATGTGAAGCAACTTCTCTCCCTGATGCGGAGCCTAACAGTGTGATGTCATCGGGCTCCTCAGGTTCCGGTTCACAGGACCACGGGCCACGGTCTCCTACCTGGCTCCATTTGGCCACCCTCGAGGGACTCTGATGAAGCTGTTGAGGCTCATGGCTGGAAGCGACTGAACCAAAGGTTCCTGCTTTCCTAAGAGCTGAGGCTTCAGTTATACAAGCCAGGACATCATGGCTCACCCCTGGGCCTTCCTGGGTAGTACGCACCCCAAACATGTTCCTTCCTGGTAATGAGTTCGAGACCAGCCTGGGCAACAGAGTGAGACCTTGTCTCAAACAAACAAAACAAAACAAAAACTATGTGACCTCAGATGGGTCTTATGTCTCCTAGGTCATTGCTGAAATAGGTTTCAAAATGAAGAGTTAGGCTGGGCATGGTGGCGCACGCTTGTAATCCCAGTACTTGGGAGGCGGAGACCGGAGGATCTGGGTTCGCGGCCAGCCTCAGCTACTTAGTGAGGCCATCCGCAACGTCGTGAGACCCGGTTTCAAAATAAAGTATAAAAAATAGGGCCGGGGGTGTAGCTTGGAGGTAAAAATCCCCTGGGTTCAATACCCGGTACTGCAAAAAAAAAAAAAGAAAAA
>PVJS01062325.1:0-10764 GCA_004027185.1 Glis glis | reverse complement strand
AAAAAAAAAAAAAGAAGAAGAGGTGGGGCCCAGTAGTAGGTCTTAGGTCACTGGGTAATGTGCCTTTGAAAGGGATATTTTGAATCTATCACCCCTCTCTCTCTCTCTTTCTCTCTCTCTCTCTCTCTCTCTCATCTGTCTCTCTATCTCTCTGCTTCCTGGCTGCCCTGAGGTGAACAACTTTTTCCATTATGTGCTCCCCCAATGTACTGCCTTGCCACTGCTCCAAAAGCAACAGGCCAAGTAACCATGGGCAAACCTCTGAATCCATGAGCCAGAATAAACTTTCCTTCCTTATAGGTTGATTGTTTCAGGTATTATTATAGGACAGAAAGCTAACACATTTCCTACCTAGAATTTGACATAGCTGTAAATCCAGCACCTTTTTAGACAACAAATGATGGATTAGGATGGCATGAATACAGGATTCTAAGTCTCCTCTGCTTGGTGGAGCTGCTGTGCCAAGCTTAGATGACCACCACCTCTGGACTTCTTTTACATGACAAAATAAATGCTTACATATTTCAGTCCCTGCTATTTGGGTTTTCTGACATTGTAGCTGAGCCTCATGCTGACACAATATGACCTAAGTAAAAATATAAATATTCATGAAGGAAGCTTGGTCTATTCATATATTTTGTTTAAATAAAAGACATTATTTTTTCTCCAGCATAGTTCAGAAGAAGTTAGACCAATTACCTGGACATTTTAAATTGTTTAATTTTGATTTCATTTGGACATAAAAATATGCCCTAGATGACCAAGTATTTCTTGTTTTCTTGTTTTTGTCACAACCAAAACAGATCTATAAAGACTGTGAAATAAAGGAGTGTCCCCAGTGGTTTTTTTTTTTTTTTTGGTAGCTGAGTGATTAGTTCCAACTATCAGTTTTCATAATGGAAAATCAAGGGCAGATTAGGAGGTGGAGAAACTGCCAGAAGGAGTTGTATTTGTAGGTCTGAAAAGCCATTGTTGTATGATTTGCAAACTAAAGTAGCTGAGGCCAACATGTTTCTTGACTTCACTGTAGTAGTATCTGCACTCTAGGGTACCTTTTCCTTAATGGTTTCCCAAATCTCCAATTTAATGAAGTCACAACTTCCTGGCCCCTTTCTTCTCTATGATTTCTTTGTTTCTGATACTTTACTAACTCCTTGTCATTTTTCTCCCTTCCTCCAGCCCTTCTTCAAAGTCACTTGAATTATTCCAGACTCTTTTCTTTCTGTTAATGGTATCCCCCTTCTGTTGGTATATGACCTATTAACAGAAACTAACAGTATCCTTTTTTCCTCTTGTTCGCCAGTTAGCCACCAAGTTCTGTTGGCTTAACATTCCAAATATCTCTTGGATTGAGCCCCTCCTGCCCATGCTCACTGCCACCTCTCCTCTTCTGAGCTGTATTGATAGCTCCCTGCTTCCTTCTGCTGCTGATTCCGGTGTCTTCCCACTTCAATCATCCTACACATAGCCACTAGATTTGTCTTCCAAGGCATAAGTCTAATCATATTACCTAATCTTCCCATGACACTTTATTCATTCATTTAAGAACCTTTCTCTGGGTGCCCATTAGGAGCCATCAGTGGCTGGAGCCCCCATGAACATGAACCTAAGTGAGACTCACTCTGGGTAGAGGTGAGAGACAACCAACAGGCAGGTAAAAATATCACAAGGGCACAGAGCAGGGGCAAAAACTGCAGCCTGAAAGCCAGGAATGGTGACACATGCCTGTAATCCCAGTATTTGGGAGGCTGAGACAGGAGGATCACAGGTTCGTGGCCAGCCTCAGCAACTTAGCATGACCCTCAACAACCTAGCATGACCCTGTTTCAAAATAAAAAATGAAAAGGACTGGGGGTATATCTCAGAGGTCGAATGCCCCTGGGTTCAATCCCTAGTAACACACACACACATACACACACACACACACACACACACACACACACACATCTGCAGTCTGCGAATTTAGAAAAGGGTTTTTGAAGGTTACCTCTGAGCTGAGTCTTGAAAGCTAAATAGATTTTAGCTGGCTGGTGAGGGTGGAAGGGAGTAGGGAGAAAGTGTCTCAGGCAGAGGAAGCGTCATGACAGGGGGCTTGGAAGGAGCAACAGCTCACACACACAAACACAAGCAGCTGTACCAAGAACATGAAGTGTGCCACTAAGGGCAGGAGTGAACCGGAGGCAGTGGTTTGAGTAATTTTAAACTTCTTCAAATTTCATTTCCTTGGGAAATTTAGAAGTAATTAATATTTCTAGTTTGCTTAAAGGTGAGAAATGTCTCCTTTGGTTTATTTTCTTCACAAACGCCATTTTGTACATCTTGCTATAATCCAAGGCTGCAAAAGGGGATGAGGTTTCGCACATTGGGATTGGTCCTGTCTTCATCTACCCCAGCTGCCCATGACATGCTTGGTGATTGACACCAGAGGCAAGATTCATGTTGAATTTTGATTTCTGTTCCTCCTTGCTAAGACTTTCCCAGACTAACATTCCAAGCTGTGGAATTTCCCCATACATGTGTTCTGCTAAGTGGCCCCCCACCCCAGGCCCTCTAATTTCTCCTCCTTCCATTGATGGCAGTAAGTGATCAAGTATTTTCACTCTTACTGGCATAGCTTATATCCAAAAAATACAGTCAGTGGTAATCGTCCTGTTAGAAGCCCCTGCTCTGACTTACATATGACATTTGCACTTTAAATCTTTCTACAAATCTGATTCTTTCCATTGTTCCCGTCAGTTGAAATCCTTATTTGTGGCCAGACTCTATTCTTTCTTATTTTTCTGGCACTGAAAGGCACCTGAAAAACTTGAATTCTTCAGGACTAAAGATCTTCACAGAGGCATGCTGGAACTTTCTAAAGTAGTTAATTTCTAAGCATCTGCTATGTTCTTCTTTTTCACTCAGCACATTTTGAAATCCTTTAAAACATCTCAAATATCACTTCCTTTGTGAAGGGCTTGACATTCCAGGCAAAATGAGTCACTTTTGACCTCTCTATTTTTTGTTGGTGTTTGTTAATTTGTTTTTGTGGCCCTGGGGATTGAACCCGGGGCAGGGAGGTTCTACCACTGAGCTACATCTCAGCCTTTTTATATTTTATTTTGAGACAGAGTCCTGCTAAGTTGCCCAGATTGACCTCAGAATTGTAATCCTCCTGCCTCAGTGTCCTAAGAGCTGGGATTATAGGCCTGTGCCACCATGCCTGCTACCCCCACTCAATTTTTAATCTGTGACTCTACTCTAAAATTTAACCTTATGGTTTATCTGCATTTCCGTCTCCCCCACTAGGTGGTGGTGTCCTCAAGGGCTGAGACTGTGACATGTTTCCCTTTGTGAATTCATTTATTCATTCAACACATTTTTAGAAACATCTACTGGGAGCTATCCATGCACATGACTCATTCCCAGCACACAAAAGAAATGCGTATGTCTACTAATAGATAACATACTCCAATGACAGACAGACACAGAAAAATAAACAGGCAATTATAATTCCATTTCGAAAGCAATGTTGTAAACAGCGCAAGGGAGCACATTCCAAGAAGGGTGCCTCACTTTGGGGATCACAGAGGGCTCCCTGGAGGAAGAGCCAGCCAAGCAGACAGCAGAGGGGTTGGGTAGGCATTAGTCAGACATGAAGGGGATGGAAGGTAGAACGGGAGCAGGAAAACCAATAATTCTTTGTCATTGAGAAAATAGCTCAAAACCCAGGAGATGAGAAGACTCAGTGATTTAGAGAACTGAATACCCTTTAGCCTGTCTGGAGCTAAAAGGAGAGTGTTCAGATGAGGCTGAAGAGGTAAGGAAGGGATGAAATCATAAAATGACTCAACAGACTGTCATTTATTAAAATTTTGTCTCTTTCTTGTGCCTAGCAAAACTGCACAGACAGGTCTCTGGCTAATAAGTGTTTGTGGAAGGGAGGAAAGAAAACCAGGAAGAATGGCTCAGCCCTCCCGTGGGTGGCATATAAATGACATGAAATACAGATTCTGCCTGGCCTCGGTGTCAAAGCAGTTAAGTACTTGGCCCCATTTGATTCAATACCAAAGAGAGTGGTACAGGGAAGGTGCTTAAGTCTGGAGAGGTTGCCATGACTGGGGGCTCTCAGGGAAACCTCTGTGAAGAAGTCGGAACCTGAACTGCATTTGTTGGACAAGTGTGGTTTAACTAAGAAGAAAGCAATGAGTCCAGAATACATGAGAAACTCAAAAAACTCAACAGCAGAACAAATAAAAATAATCTTATTAAGCCAGGCATGGTGGCGCACGCTTGTAATCCCAGTACTTTGGGAGGCGGAGACCGGAGGATCCAGGTTCGCGGACAGCCTCTGCTCTCTCACTCTCTCTCCCTGTCTCTCTCTCTCTCTCTCTCTCTCTCTCTCTCTCTCTCTCTACTTGGTGAGGCCCTCCGCAACTTTGTGAGACCCGGTTTCAAAATAAAGTATAAAAAATAGAGCCGGGGGCGTAGCGCGGAGGTAGAACGCCCCTGCGTTCAATCCCCGGTACCGCAAAAAAAAAAATAACCTTATTAAAAATGGCAATAGACTTAAGTAGAAATTTCTCAAGAGGAGATATACAAATGTTCACCAGTTACATGAAAAAAGGCACATCACTAATCATTGGAGAAATGCAAATCAAAACCACAATGAGCTATCACCTCATTCCAATAAGAATGGCTAATATCAAAAAGGCAAAAGATAACAAATGCTGGTGAGAATGTGGAGGAAAGGGAACCCTTGCACACTGTTGGCAGGAAAGCAAATTAGTACATAAAAGCCTGACATAGGGGTGCATGTCTGCACTCCTAGCACTTGGGAGGCTGAGACAGGAGGATCACAGGTTTGAGGACAGCCTCAGCAATGTAGCAAGACTCTTAGCAACTTAGTGAGACCCTGTTTCAAAACAAAAAACAAAATATAAAAAAGGGGGCTGGAGGTATAGCTTGGAGATAGAATACCCCTCGGTTCAATTCCCAGTAAAACACATACATACACACACAAACACACATGTACAGACATGGAAAACAGTATGGAAGTTCCTTAAAAAATTAAAAATAGAACTACTATGTGATCCAGCTATCACACTACTGGGTATATATCCAACGGAAATGAAATTAGTGTGTATAAGAGACATCTGCAATCCCATATTCACTGCAGCACTGTTCACAATAGCCAAAAAATGGAAATAATTTGAGTGTCCATGGTCTGATGAATGGATAAAGAAAAAGTGGTACATTTACACAAAGGAATAATATTCAGCCATAAAAGGAAAGAAATCCTGTCCATTGTGACAATGTGGATGGAACTGGAGATCATTATGTTAAGTAAAATAAGCCAGGCACAGAAAGGCAGCTACTGCATGATCTCACTTATATATGGAATCTAAAAAATTGAAATCATAGAAGTTGAGAGAAGAATGGTGGTTAGCGAAGGCTGGGGAAAGCAAAGAGGAGAGAGGACTAGGAGAGGCTGATCCATGGGTACTATGTTAATGGATAGGAACAAGAAGTTCTGGTGTACTAATTCTGGTGCATACTAGGGTGACTATGGATAACAATTATGCACTGTATATTTCAAAAAGCTAGAAGAAAGACATTTGAATGTTTTTACCATTAAAAAAGTAATAAGCTGGGCATGGTGCTGCACACTTGTAATCCTAGTACTTGGGATGCTGAGACAGGAGGATTGCAGGTTTGCGGCCAGCCTCAATTACTTAGTGAGGCCCTCCGCAACTTAGTGAGACCCTGTTTCAAAACAAAGAATAAAAAAATAGGGCTGGGGTGTAGCTGAGAGGTAGAATGCCCCTGGGTTCAATCTCCAGTACCCCACACACAAAAAAAGTGGTAAATGTTTGACAACATAGATATGTTTAATCTGATTTAAACATTCCACAATGTATGCATGAATGGAAAAATCACATTACCCTATTAATATGTATGATTTTTATGTATCAATGAAAAATAATTAAAATTTAAAAAGGAATGAAAAGGGCATCTTGTATTGTCCTGTATTTCTTGGATGGCCAGGGTGTGTTGTTGTAATATCTTCTGTATATCATTGACTGTGTTTTCAGTTTTGAATGAGCTGTCTTCCAGGAGTGATACCCTGTTTTCCATGTGGTCGAGCCTACTAGAGTTGGTTTCTATTGCAGTCTTTAATTCGATTATTGACTCCTTCATTTTGTTCAGTGTTTCTTTCTGATTCTTTCTTAGAGTCTCAACTTCATCCTTCATCTCCTTTATGATTTATTTGAGTCCTTTCATCATTCTGAAGATCAAAATTCTGAATTCTTCGTCTTGCATTTCCTGTAGGTCAGTATCAGTAATCTCACTTGTTGAAGCATTGTGTTTCTTGTTTCCTCACTGTTCCTCATTCTCATATTTTCAGTGTTTTCAATTTTGTGTTTCTATTGCCTCCGCATCATCTTCCTTTCTATGTATAAGACCTCTTGATGGTCCCTGTAGTCCCAATTGGGTCAGTACGCTGCAGGCTGTGGTTCTCTCCTGTCTGGTTGACCAGGGAGCGGTTTGTGTGTGTGTGTGGGCACACAGGTTCCAGAGCTCAGATGTTGGCACATGAAGTGCACTTCGAGGCATGGTGTTGGATGTGGGCTCCGAGGCGCGGGTGACGGTGCCGGAAGGTGCCTTGTCTCTGAGGCACGGGTGCTGAGGGTCGCCCGGGCCCCAAAGGATGCACACGTGCTCCAGGTCTTGGGAGGCATCGCCGGAGGTTGCCTGGGCTCTGATGCGCAGTGTTGAGTATCTCCTGCTGGCCTGAGGGGGTGCAGACTCCGGGTATCAGGTGGTGGCACCTGAGGGTGCATGGGCGCTGAGGCATGGCACAGAGGATCGCACACAGGCCCCAGGGAGGTGCGCAGGTTCCTGGATCTTGGGTGGCGGTGCCAGACCATGCCCTGGATCTGAGGTGGCGTGGAGGGTTGCGTGGTTCTTGGGTGGTGACATCAGAGGGTATCCAGACTCTGAAGCATGGCACAGAGGCTCCCGCACCGGTGAGAGAGATGCAGGCTCTGGGTCTCGGGTAGCAGTGCCGGAGGGCATGGGGGTCTGAGGCGGGGCTCGGAGGGCCGCCCGGGTCTCGGGTGGTGGCGTTGGAGTCTGGGGCGGGGTGCGGAGGGCCGCACAGGTCACACAGGAGGGCGCTGGAGTCCGATGCGGGATGCAGAGGGCCGCCCAAGTTGCACGGATGTCACGGCTGGCCAAGGCGGGGCACGGGGGGCCGCCTGGTCTTGGCTGGCAGGGGGGTCCGATGCGCGGGTGTTGGGGATCGCATGGGCTTGTAGCGCGGTTGCGGGGAGGTGCACGGCTGTGGCAGGAGCCCACACTAGGGCAGCCTTTGAAGGGTATTCACGATCTGCTGCTGGGATGGCCCCACCACTCACAGAATTCTGCTCCGTTTTCTCCTCCTGATATGTTGGTGGTGCCGGGGGCTATTAGCCCCGGCTGTAGAGTGTGGGGTAAGATGGCTCCTTACTGATCCTGCCGACATGGGATTGAGTTTTCTGTGGGATTCTGTAGCTGGTAGACTCTGTGTCTGTGTAGTCGTACTCGGGTTAGTGGATATGGGGTTTTGGTTCTTCTATGGCTGTGTGATGTTGTTTAATTCTGAGTCCCCGATGCGATTTTGAGATGATTTTGAGGCTCGTTCAGGGGCTCCTATTCCGTCGCTATCTTGCATCCTTCTCTCCCAATGTGTAAATTCTTAATGACAAACGTTGTGACCAGATTTAATATCCTCCCTGTACATCCTCCCTTTAAACAGGCTGGCCACCTTGTCTGCTTTCTTTGTCACTTTTAATCCTCTAATTTGGATTAATTGATTAATTAATAGATTTCCAATCAATTTGAATTAATGTATAAGTAAGATCCTATAAGATAGAATCATGAAATAAAACATTTTCTTCACTACCAGTTAACATTTACTGGCAATGGTGTGCTGGAGCCAGCTCCTAGAAGCTCGCTGGAGCTGACTGTGAACTTTTCAGGAAACTGGTGCGCCAGCTACTTTCACCTTGATATCTTGAAATCTACCACAATAAGAATACTTACATCACAGAAACCAGAAAAACCTACAAACTAGGACTTATTCTTTTCTCTTCCAAACCAGTTATTAAACATTTACCAGCATACTACTGACTGTGATTAAGGTAGTTTAAAAAATATATGTTTTTAATTTGTTGTGTTTTCTTAACACCTACCTTTTAAAAATGTATTAGATAGGACCTCATGAACACCTGCCATGTATTTCCATAGAAAACTCATCTTGTTCTGCATACTTCTTAGCTCCTGGTCCTTATGCTAACCCTTGAACAAACATGTAAGTTGGTGTAGACTGGCAAGAACAAGGGCTCCCGAAGTCAGAGCAAGTTAAGCTTGCTGTGTTTTCTAGCCCTATTTTTTGTTTGTTTGTTTTTAGTAGCATAAGCAGCCAAGCTATTCTGGTCTCCCTAAGCTCAATTTCCTTAGCCATAGCATGGGCATATTGACGTTATCTACACTGCACATGTTTTGAGGATTCCAAAAGATAACGCACAGAAACCATTCAGTGCAGATTCTTATTTCATGAACTGCAAAGAGCTAACAAACATTGCCAGTAGAATCATAAGAGTTTTTAAAATGTATATTTCAGAGGCGTTACAATATGAGAAAAAAATCTTAGAATCAAAGATGTATAACAGTAAATTGTCGAGCATTTTCTAGAACACGTAAGCAATTTTCTCAATGGGCCCCATTTTTTGTGGGAATGATAGTTTGAGGAATCTGGAGTGAACCAATCCCAAAAGAGAGCCTATTGGAGTTATTTTATTACAGTCCTATCTAAGTATTACTATGATTTTAGTCTATCTGTATTTCTAAACGTTTGAAATAGCGTACATATTTTGCTTTTTGAAAATGTAGACAGCACAATACCACACTTTTCTCAATATTTTCAAAAGCATTTTAAATGAAATAATTAGTTTATTGACATCAGTATCTCAAGCTATACTTTATTCTGACCTGCTAGTCAGTTTATATAAAAATCACAAATGGTGTTTATTATGAATGTCTCTTTCTTTCTTTCTTTCTTTCTTTCTTTCTTTCTTTCTTTCCTTTTCTTTTCTTCTTTTCTTTTCTTTTCTTTTCTTTTCTTTTCTTTTCTTTTCTCTTCTTTCTTTTTGATATTGGGCATTGAACCCAGGGGCATTCTTCCTCTGAGCTACACACCCTGCCCTTTTTACTTATTTTTAATTTTGAAACAGAGTCTCACTAAGTTGCTGAGGCTGGCCTCGGACCTGTGATCCTCCTGTCTCAGCCTCTTGAGTCCTGGGATCACAGTCATGTGCCACCACGCCTGGCTAGACTTCTTTCTTAATAGTTACGCCCATTCTCCAACCTCCCTACCCCCTGTGCCTCCCTTGCTCCCTGGGTCTCTTCTGAACTTAAAAGTTTAAGGAAAATTTTTAAAATTTTCTGTGAGAATAGTGGTAAATTCTTTACTGATAATAGAACAGCAGCCCAAAACTAAATATTTGGTTGTCTCTCTTCATGATTAGGAAACTTGTATCTTATGTGTTTTATTAATATATAGCCTTTAAAGTGTCTTAACCTTTCATGAGCACCTGACATCTATTTTTATTTTATTTTATTTTTGGTACTGGGGATTGAACCCAGGGGCATTCTACCTCCAAGCTACACCCCCAGCCCTATTTTATTTTTATTTTGAAACAGGGTCTCGCTAGGTTGGTGAGCGTCTCACTACTTGCTGAGGCTGTCTTCCAACCTACGATCCTCCTGTCTCAGCCTCCCAAGTACTGGAATTACAAGCCCTGCTGACATCTATTTTTACTATAAAAATGGATCCTGTTCTGAAAACTTCTTAATTGGTCCTCTCACTAAGCTTTATACATAGCAGGAAAAAAGGCATTTTAATGATTTATCTACCTGCTATTTAAAAGAGAAATCTTAATCGTGACACTTAAGGAGACCAATGATCAGGTACTACACAAGCTATCAATTCACTAAGTTCAAAATACACATGGCCAGCATATAATTTATGGTGGCTGAAGGCCTTAGTCAATCCTCACAAAGATTCAATAATTGAGTCATAATATACATGGCAAAAAAACCTAGAAGGCAATAAACCCTGTTTCTGGAAAGATAAAACATCAAAACAAATTTATTGTGGAAACCATTTATCCTGAAAGAACTTTGTGTTTGAAAAGACAAAAGGTTGGAACATAAAACAACATCTGTTGTGGTAGAATCTGAAAAACCAAAGCTATGACTTTTAGATTGTCCGGTAATTTCCACTGGGACCAGTAATTTTTAAGATGTATCTTCAAATAGTTATCTATTATCACCAAATCTTTAATGACTGACAGTTTCTAGAGAAGAGGGGTAAAAACAAGAAATCTTTTTTTGTTTTGTTTATTTGTGCAATTCTAGAAGTCTCACACCAGATGCCCCTTGATTGCTGAGATAAGATGATTCACCAGCCTTCATTTAATCAGGAAAAAAGACTATGTAGTATGTATGATAACTGTCAATGCTTAAAATTACTACCATTAACAATAACACAAAGTTAATATAGATTTTATGTGTGGGAATGGACCACCCACATTTTATTTTATAAAATTTGTGTAATCTTACACTTTATTAATATAACCATATAGTATTAAATTTTTGCCATCTTAGCATTCTGTTTTTGTGTATTCTGTTTCTCCTTCTTCTCCCCCTCACCCTTTTTTTCTTTCTTTTTTTTTTTTT